>CAUYSK010038655.1:0-50313 GCA_963575035.1 Avahi laniger
ATGCCCAGAGTGTGGTTTTGTGAGGTTCATCTGTGTGGCTGTTCCTGGTCCCCCGATTCCCAGGGTGAAGAATGAGTTCCTGGTACCAGGTTGAGCTGATGATGGAGTGATCACAAACATAGAGTAATTTTATACAAACAATTTATCACAAAAAAGAAAGAATGAAAGGAAAGCAGGAAGCTACACAAAGTGAAAATACCTTCCAGAGAAAGTGGAATGGGTCTCCATGAGTGAAGAAAGACGCTGAAGTCTGAGCACATGCTGCCTTTTAGAAGCTTACCAGTTTGTACTGCCTTTCTCCTGGCAGGATTGGTTGTCATTTCCCGCCTTCTGGAGTGATTGACTTGTTGGAGTTATATAACATGTTACATAACAGGTCGGTTATATAACAAGTTTCCCTTTGTAGACATGAGTTTCCCAGAATCCTTCACCAAAACTCTACCCATGTTATGCTATTAGATGGTAATGAGCCCCAGGTCAGTTAAAGGTCACTAGGAGATCCTTACTGTGAATATTCCCACCAGGGAACAGTTCCTAGCTGCAATTGGGTTCCTACCTACAATTTGGTTCCCTCTTTCCGCCTTTAGCCACTTCCTTGCCACCATTTTACCCTCTGTCAAACCTAACATAACTACTTTTATTTAAATGAAATAACAATTGTTTACAAGAAAATTCTAGGTTACCAACTCCAGAGTTAATTTACTATATCCATAAATAAGAATAGAACACTCATACACTGCTGGTGGGACTGCAAACTAGTGCAACCTCTGTGGAAAGCAATATGGAGATACCTTAAAGAGATACAAGTAGATCTACCATTTGATCCAGAAATCCCATTAGTGGACATCTACCCAAAAGAACAAAAGACATTCTTTAAAAAAAACATCGGATGCTTATAGCGGCACAATTCACAATTGCAAAGATGTGGAAACAACTCAAGTGCCATGAATACATGAGTGGATTAATAAAATATAGTATATGTCTACCATGGAGTACTATTCAGCTATAAGAAACAATGGTGATATAGCAACTCTTGTATTTTTCTGGATAGAGCTGGAACCCATTGTACTAAGTGAAGTATCCCAAGAATGGAAAAATAAGCACCACATGTACTCACCAGCAAATTGGTTTCACTGATCAACACCTAAGCGCACATATAGGACTAACATTTATTGAGCGTCGGGCAGATGGGGGAGAAGGGAATGGGTATATACATACATAATGAGTGCGATGCGCACCATCTGGGGGATGGACACGCTTGAAACTCTGACTGGGGCAGGGCAAGGGCAATGTGACCTAAACATTTATACACCCATAATATGCAGAAATAAAAAAAAAAGAATAAAATATACAAGAAATGGAAAGAAATATGTCTCTTTCCTTATAAACATTTTGGACACTGTGATTTTATTGAAGGCATTCCACTGTCTCAGGTTTCTTACCTCAGGTTTCCTTATAAACCATACAAATTTGGAAAATTATTAAACTGGTGCTGATTCATAAAATAAGCACTGAGGCTCGTTAATCATTTTCAGGATATTCTCCCATGCTTTTTTGATTAATACTTTTATTAGAGGCTTTCAATATAGATAATGCAAAATTAAATGGATTTTGCCAGAATACATTATAGCCATTAAAATAAATCAGACTATTAAATGGAGGGAAAAAGTAAAATCTGAAAAAGAAATATAATTCCATATAACTTATGACAGAGTCAATTAATCACATAACCACAATTTGAGACCTTTCCTATGGAAAGAAAGGAATGAAGATCCATTTAAAAGTTCATCATTACTGTCATAGTCTCTGAAAAAGAGACCATAAGCCAAGGACTGGTCTGTATTGAACATGAAGACAAATTTTCTTTGTTTTTCTTTTTTTGTTTTCAACTTCCCTTGACTCAGCTACACCCTGTAGTTCTTGCTGATGACAATATGAAACAACATATAGACCAATAGGAAAGAACCAACCCAAATGTCAATGCTTTGAAAAACTGTTGGAAATAAGCCATTTGAGAAGAGCTTTGTCCTTTGCATTCTGTCTCTTCCTCCTCATCCTGCTTCTGAATACCTTTCTCCAGTGTTCCATTTTACAAAGTTGCCTTCCATTTCCAACTACCTTATAACAAGAAAGAACATTCACTTGACTTTAATTATTGAACTTCACAAGTTTTTTGGCCTTTAAGTTTGCACTTTAAGTAATAAAAAAGATGACAGGAGGAACGCTTCTCTACAAGCATATTAGTGCTTCCAAATATGAATTCATTGAATTATCATTAAATTCATTTTTATCAAAGACCAAGTATGTGCTACAAAGTCTTTTTAATACTGTCTGTGTTTCATGCCATTTCCGAAATTTATTATTTATTGATTTAATAGATTTTTAGGTGTCAGTTATAGGTTAGTGAATTCAGGAATAACTGAAAAACTTCTTTTACACTGATATTACTTGATGACAAGCTTAATTAATCAAAAAATTCTACTTCTGACTATGAGGTTAGAATGTAGTAGGTGTTGAATGGAACATGGAAAGCAAAAAACACATTCTTGCCCTTACAGAACTTTCAGGACAGTTGGGAAAACAAAAGGAACTCATAAGAAATGTTCAGAAGATCATAAAACATTCTTAGACATTTGGTGCCATAGGAGGCAAACAGGAGAGGAAGAAGAAGATGGCCTGGATTTTTATGAAGAAGCAGCAAGAGGAGAATTTGGGGTGGGGTGCATTTTCAGGATTCCAAAAAGATAAAACTTGATCCCAAGAACAAATATGGAAGGCAAGAAGTGTGGTCAAGAGTGGGATGACTCCTTTGACTGGGGAGAACAGTATGTTCAATGAGATAGAGGAAGTAAAACTAAGAAATATCCAAGTGTTTGTTATTAAATGGATACAGCCTACATTTTACTGTAAACCACATCATATAAATACAGCTTTCTGGGAGGCAGCATATTACAATGGCTAAAGAAATAAGCATTGTTTCTGTATTCACTGTGTGACTCAGCCACTTGCCATATGTGTTAAATTGGTCAAGTGACACATCTTTTAGGACTTATCCCCCTTTGATCCTCGAGGAATATAGCTTTCTCCATGTCCCACCCTCCTCTTCCTGTCATACCTCTCAGTGATTTCAGCATTCTCTTTGACAAGACTTCCAATGCATTAGTCTCTCTAAAGTCTTTCTTGTTGACTCCCACAGCCCCCATAATCCTGTCCTCCACACTTGTCACTCAATCCCATCATCATTAACAATAAAACCCACCTTCTTAATCTTTATTAAAAATATTGTATTCTCCACAAACCACTTCCCATATTTTCATGTGGTCCTTCTAGTTTCCTGTCTGTCCTTGTGACTTCCCATTAATTGACCTTTGCACTTTTTGACTTTCCATCACTCCCATTATATCCTCACTTCTCTTTTCATCCAGCTCAAATTACACAGCCAATCACTGTCATCACTCCCTTGCAAATACTCTCAACTCCCTTGGCCTTTTCCCTCCATCATTCTGCCTGGCAAAATATTAAGTTTCGTTAAATCCAATCCTTTGCCTACTTAGTGCCTATATCCAAGCAGCTGAAGACTCCTGAAAAAACATACACAGCCATGCCAACAGGACTCTCTCTAAATTCATGACAAAAATCTCAAGTGGGCTCTTAATGCTTGCCTAAAAATATTACAAAACTTTGCCAGTCAATTCACTTTCTCCTACTATGTGACTCCTATTATAAACCTTTTACTCTCTCCACCATCTTTCACTATCTATTTTGTTTTATCTCAGCTGAAAACATTGCTCAAACTTTTCCCTAAAAAAATAAAAGATCAGAAGAATACTTCCATGCACTCTCAGCACCCAATCTCCCAACATCTGTACCACACGTTCAGCCTTCTTCTTCTCCTTTACCGTGACAGGAGTATTTATGTAAAGCTTGTTCTCTCCATTACCTATTCCCATCCCCTTGAAAGAATTTGGCTCCTTTCGTCCCTTTCCTGCTGCATCAAATTTCATCTTCTATCACAGGGGTCAGCAAACTATGGCCCCCAGGGCAAATTTAGCTAGACACCTGAGTTAAGAATGATTCTTATATTTTTCAATGGCTGAAAAAAATTTGAACAAAGAACAATATTTTATGACATGTAAAATAATATGAAATTCAAAGGTTAATTCTCATAGAGAAAGTTTCATTGCAACACAGCCTTGCTCATTTATTTACATATAGTCTCTGGTTCCTGTCACACTGTAGTAGTAAAGTACTTGTAACAGAGATTACAGCACAAGTCAAGCTAAATATATTTGTTATCTGGCCCTTTCCAACAAAAGTTTTTCAACCCCACTTGAACAAAATCATTCGCAGAACATTTAAACATGCTGTAATCACTCACGTGTTAAAAACAAAGACCATCCCTTCACTCCATGTCTCTCTCCAGTTTTAACATGTCAGTGCTCTCCTTTGTGGCAAAAATCTGCAAAATAATGCTTATTAACTACAGTTTTCAACTCCATTTGTCCTGTTTTATGATCACTCCAGTGATTATTCTAAAGAAACCATTCTTTCAAAGGTCACCAAGACCTGTCAATTGTGACATCCAATGGCTATTTTATCCTGTTTCTACTCTACTGCTTAGCAACATTTGACAGGGATCACTCTCTCCTTCCTTGGCATTTGGGGACCACCCTCTCTTGGTTAATTTCCTTCTCATCTGGTTGCTTCTTTGTTTTTTTATGCTGGATATTCTCATTTTCCCAACATCTGAAAATTGGAGCACTCCTGGGCTTAATTCTCTGATTTCTTTTCTTTTATTCCTTTGCTTGCTAGGTGATCTCATCCAGCACCAGAGTTTTAAGTGACATTAATAAATTAATACTCAAATTTATAAGTCCATCCCTGACCTTTCCAGACTCATATACACAAGAGCCTACTTGACATATCAAAGTTTATATGCCTAAAAACACACTCTTGATTTTCCCATGGAATTCTGCTTCTCCTTTTCTATCTTTTCCACCTCAGTAAAAGGCAACTTCTGTTCTTACAAATGCTTAAGCCAAAATCTCTGTCATTACCTTTGATTTCTCTCTACAGCTCATATGCAAGTTCTATTGGCTCTTTGATTTCTCTTTATCCTTAACACACTCACATAGTATTAGCTCTCCTTTAGAATAACCCCAAAGTTCCACCACTGTTTACCACTTTCATTTCTATGTCCCTAATCCAAAGCATCACCTTAGGTCTAGACTATAGCAACAGCCTCCTATTCGATCTCTCTCCTTCCTCCCCTGTTTCCTTGAATGATCCATTTCAAATGAAAGCCACAACATGCAACTTCCCTTCAAAGGCCCCCCCCACCCCCGCCATTGCAAAAGAATAGAAATTAAATCATTTAACCACGTCCTGCCTGGCTCCAGATTATTTTGCCTTTGTTTATTCTCCAACTTCATCTCATTTCACATTCCCACCCCCTTTCTCCTTTCTGCCACTCTTCGTCACACTGGTCTGATTTCTGCTGCTCACAACCTCGAAGTTCAGTTCTTTAGGTTTAAATGTTTTTCTTCTTTCTATTCATCACGTGCTGTCACCTGCCCTTCAGGGTCCAGTTTAAATATCTCATGCCCAGAGAGGCTTTTCCTGGCTACCCTAGCCATCCTGACCCCATCCCACCCACCTACCCTTTAACTACCCAGTTCAGTTTCTCATTAGCCCTTATCTCCACCAGACATTATTCCACTATGTGTTTTTATTACCCCTCATATAAACTCTAACAGAGCAGGTCCTTTACCCTATCCTAATCTCCATTGTATCGCAAAATTCTGGAAGACTTGTCACCCATAAAACATTTTTTGATTTAATGTATGAATTAGTAAATAAATGAATGGAAAAAAATCTATATAGAGTATTCAACACATTGTCTGGCACAAAGAAAATTGCTAAAGAAATGGAAGCTGTTAAAAAAATAAAAATAAATATATATAAAACAAAAACAAAATAATAATAAATGGTAAAAATTAAGAGATAAGATAAATAATATCATTTTAATTTAAAGATAGCAAGCTGGGAGAGTCATATACAGAATATGAATGCTATAGAGTAAACCTATAAAAAGACTTCAATTCTAGATAGATATTTCTATAATGGGCTAATCTCGTTATTTTTTAGTGGTGACAATATTTTGTTTTCTGGAAGAGTATTGCATCTTTATACAGAATACTTAAGCACATTACACGCAGCACACAAAAAGGGTGAAGGGGTAGATATTCTACAGAAGTCAGCTCTGGCAACCATGGAGAAAGAGAACTGAACTTTTTTTTTATTTCTTTTTCTTGAAGAAAGGAAATGAAGTTGTTGCTGCTCCATGCTTCTTTAAGCTTAAATTTCAATTTGTGTTAAGTTTGGTCTCTTCCAAGTTCTGAACAGGACAGTAAATTAAGCACTGCACAAGTGGTGTGACTAATACTCTTTTCTCATTCTTCTAGACCTTTGACTCTGCCCCAGGTAACAGACTTTACATGGCTGACTTTGATCTCTTTTCCTTGGTTCAGGTGGTCTACGGGATATTTGCAATAAAACTTAAGTGTGTGGTTGCAAGTGATGAATTTACATTCAAACTGCATAAGTTTCTCAATACTTGATTTGAAAAATATCTGTAAACACTGACCATGTACTTTCCTTTGAAATTATAAAGTTTCTGCAATTTTATTGAGCTTATGTTGTTTGCTTCACTTCAGTGCAATTTACTAAACAAGCACGGAGTGTCCACAATGTTGAAAGTAACATGTTGGACACATTACAGGCTACCAAATGGGCCAGGTCTGGGAAATGGATTCCATCCCTGAGCAACTCCAGTTGGATGATTATAGTTGCCTGAAGGGCTATCTTCAAAAGGATTGTGAGGCTGTGAGAAGAATTATGGGGAAAAAATGATATGGTCCATGCATGATATCTGACAGAGGGACAAAGGCTGAATCCCTGCACAAATATTGACTGTTTATCACGTTAGAATTTGATAGTTATTGCTCTTGGATAGTTACAGTCTACTAAATGAGATTAATTCACATGTTAATGACATATCAATAATTTTTAAAGACAAATCATAAGATTCCTAGTTTTATTGGCACATTTTAACATATTATCATTAGTTCACCTCAGCCCTGTGCAACAATACGTAAATTTTAAAACACAGAGGATTTGTTCAGTATGAGCAATGTAATAGAACCAACTCCTATGAAAACCTGTACCTTTTACTCACATCTTTAATTTCCATTTATACTTTCAGTGGGCTATTTATATACTTTTTAATATATTTAACCAGAATGATACTCTCAACAATTTTTTTAAAAACATAGAAACTGAGTTAGTAACTATTTAATATATTTAACCAGAATGATACTCTCAATAAAATTTTAAAAATATAGAAACTGAGTTAGTAACTAATGCCTGATGATCTGAAGTGGAGCTGAGGCAGCGATGCTAGCACTGGGGAGTGGCTGCAAATACAGATTATCATTAGCAGAGAGATTTGACTGCACAATAAATGTAATGCACTCGAATCATTCAGAAATCATCCCCTCCACCCACCCTCCCATCCCTGGAAAATTGTCCTCCATGAAACTGGTCCCTGGTACCAAAAAGGTTGGGGACCACTGACTTATAGCATTTTTCTAAATAAACTTTCATTCCACATAGCAAACTATTTTCATTAATCAAAGTGAAATATTTCTTAATATTATAATAAAGCATTAAGTAATGATATTTTAAGAGAAAAAAACTGAATACTGTAGATCAAAACATATGGACAGTGACTAAGTCATCTCTAAAATTTCCATTATCTGTGTTGACAAAGAAGGTTAAACTAGAAATCCAAGAATGGCTTTAGACAGAGAGCTATAAACATAATAAAGAGAGTTTTAAATGATAGACACAGAAAAGCCTGGCATTAATATATCTAAGATTTTATTTCTTAAGCCAAAAATTGATAAAAATAAATTTGTGGAAGATATAATCAAGAATAAAAGAGTAAAATGTTCCTAATTCACATCCATCAGCAGCATATTGGGTGCTATACAAACATCAAATATAAGGGGGAAATTGTTGAGGGAAAATCACCATCTCAGTTGTTATTACCAAAGAAAAGTTTTACATACTTAAAGTGAACACAGATAACCCATCTTTGCAAAGAAATAGGGTTAGTCCTGAATTTTGACTAGCAAGGATGGCATTAATACATTTAATGTAGAGAGAATTCTGTGGGTTTTTTTCTTTACTAGAACAGACTTAGCAGCAGAAAAATTAAGTGGATTTTTTCTCTTCCCTACTCATAGGAAAGGTAACCAGATTGCACTACCTTTATGAATATGGGAATCACTGGTCCCTGGGGGAAAGTTACATTTTTTTTTTTTTTTGATGTTTAGGTTTAGGGTACTCCGTTCAATTTTCTCTTTATTACAGAACTTTAATGGTACATTCAAGCAAGGTTATCCAAGAAGAGTATAAGGACGGAAATCAGTAATTGAGAAGAAAGATGGACTGACCAAACCACAGGATATATTTGGGTTTTCCAATAGAAAAATGCAATGGACTGAACGTTTGTGTCCCCACAAAATTTGTATGTTGAAATTCTAACCTCTCAATATGACGGTATTAGGAGGGAGGGACTTTGGGAGATTATGAGGTTGGGGCCCTCATGAATGGAATTAGTGTCCATATAAAAGGGACCCCAGAGAACTCTCTAGCTCTCTTTGCACCATATGAGGATACAATGAGAAGTCAGCTGTCTGAAATTTGGAAGAGGTTCCTCATCAGAACCCTATCATGATGGTACTCTGATTTTGGACTTCAGCCTCCAGATCTTAGATAAATAAATTTATGCTCTTTTAAAGTTACCCAGTTTATATGTACCTTTTAGCAGCCCAAACTGACTAAGACATGAAGACATGAGGAATGAGGAATTTTCCACAGGCCAGATCTTCAGACAGTTCCTAAATAATTTCCTGGTAATGTGCAGAATTCCAAAGCAGGTATGCATGTGGAAGACGTAGAATCATGGAAAATGACCCATGTTGTATTGAAAAGAATGAAGGGCACCTGAGAGCTGAACATATTATTTTGAATAAGATAGATATGTGACATTTCTTGCATCTTAAATAGTGTTATAATGTGGCAGAATGAGATATATCAAAATAAAAGCACTGAAGTAAGTACTCTGGGTATTCAAAAAAAGTAAGAATTTTTAAACTCTAATTCTTAGGGCAGGTTATGTTGACAAATGCCTATAGCAGGTTATGTTACAATTCATTTTACATAAACATATTTTTGGTATCTTGATCAAATGACACATATAAGGAACCCTAGCACATTAAGGATGTGGTCAGGGAGTTTGGGAAAGTCAGCTCTCATTTACGTCCTGGAGTTTCTCATTCCAAATATAGAAATTTCTTGGATGCAAAATGGTAAGCCTCTGACTCTGTATTTTCATCTTTGCCTCTGATATGAAAACATATTAGTATTAAGATAAATTTCCCTTCATTGGAACACCGAAGCACAATGATAGCCAACCATTTGCTGTGCTATCACTTGGCTATAATTCATAGTTGATTCAAATCTAGAAACAACTCTGCAATTTTTTGGCTATCTAGAGAGGTACCAGTCTGCCTCCTCTGCTTTTAAGTTGTATTCTTCAGACAACTTTTCCTACTTCTCATATTTAAGAATACATCGGTTTTGGTCTTTATCTCTATCTTACTTCCCCTTGTGAAGATTTTATACCTTAGTTCTTTTTCTTGACTACTTTATCTGACCAAACACAATCTTGTACTCTTCATTATTTGATTCCACTGTGCCTCCACTTGCCCTAGATCCACTAAGAAAGGTCACATATTGGCTCAAGGGATTGATTCTTCATCAAAATCTTCTTTGGTTCACCAAGTAATGTGTTTATTTAGGTTTTATTAAATTCAAGCTTTTATGCTAAATGTGTTAACTCAAATCTTTCAGCAACCAGGGACTAATGTGAACTCCTGAGGTTCAACAACTTTTAAACCTCATATAGTTACATATAGGAAAGTACATTTTATCTGAAGAAGAGGAAATATGTTTATTTTAACTTTTACATGGAAGAAGTTATTCATGGAGTAGTACATTTAGAACATCAGGTGATAGTGATATAAAAAAGGGAGACAATGGATCTGGCAATAATATTCAAAATAGAACAAGTAAATTGAATTTTCATATCTAATTATTCAGTAAACGATCTTCAGTGGAGAACAAAAGGCACGTGACTTCCTCAGGTCATTCAGTTCTATATGACTCTGTGTGTGCGCGTGTGTGTGTGTGTGTGTGTGTGTGTGTGTGTGTATGCACATATTTGGGCTGGGGTAGTCAATTTGATGTCCTCTCTTGCAGAAAACTTATGAATATTGTGTTTGGACTCAGAAGTGGCAGGAATTACTGGCTATGTGATCTTATGTGTATTAGTCAACCATTCTGAGGCTCAGATTCTTCAACTACCTCTGAGATTACTATCTAGCTCACTCAAAGACTATGAGAAGTAAATAAAATGCTGTTTATAAAGTGAGTGTAAAATGTCTGTTTTATAAAAACTGTGCAATAAATGATACTTTCTGCTCTTACATCAATATAACATTAGTAATAGTAGTAGTTTTAGAATCAGTGGTTGTAGTAGTGAATAATAGTAGTGGTGATAGTAGGTAATAATCAGCCTGCTATGAGTTTCCAAATGCTAAGAAAAATGTTTGTGGTGTCAGAATTTTTCTTTGAGATTAAACTTCTCAAAAGAAATTGTCAGGTTTTGTTTTTTCAAGATGGCTGATTAGAAGTATTTCAAACATGCCTCACCCATTTAGAGAAACCAAAATAGTAGTGTGTAGACAATCACACTTTGAATACATTATCTAAGTGGGAACATGGGAATGCAACAGAAAAACAACAGAAAACTCCAAAAACTAAGAGGGAGTAGGAAAACAGGCAGCCTGTATGGCCAGGACCAGCTCGGAATTGGGAGTGACTCCCTAATACAGAAGAGAATGAGTGAGAGTCTTTCTGTGGTGCATTTTCCCACTGTGGAATAATACAATCTAGGCCCGGGGAGAGCACTTTGATCTTCCCAAACCCTGAGTCTAATTTATGGAGTGGTCAGGTGACTGTGAGAATGAATTGCTTCATGGATAGAATGCGCTCTGGGTCTCAGGCCTTTCCTGAAACCTAAGCAGCTACAGTAAAGTGCCATTCTCATTCCCAGCTTTTAACAGACTATGCATGGACCTGGGAACCACTGGCACCAGTACTGGTAATTAGGGAACTCAGGCTGCTGCTTGTGAAACTGGGGCATGAACAGGATGTGGGATCCTGCAACCAAGACTGAGAAGAGCAGAGTGGGTTTCAGCCACCAGCACTGGAAATGGGCACCACTCCGAGACCTGAACAGGACAAGAGTTGCAATGGAGTCTTGGTCTTGATCTGGAAGTGGGTTCCTATGGCCCAGGGCTGATTTGTGGGTGAGGCGTGAAGTCCTGGGCCAACTGGAAGAGCAGGGTTGGCAGTGAAAGCAGGAATGGTGGAGCAAGCCCTGCTGGCTCTGAGGAGTGAGAGCGATGCAAGTACCTCAACCTGCCAGAAGAGGCTGTGGCAGCTGGGACAAGCCCTATACTCCCAGCGGCAGAATCTCAGCATGCATCGGTCAGCCCTCACCCAAGCATTCCACCAGGGCCTGAAGGATTACTTCATTCCTACTCACCACAGCTAATGCAGGCACTCACCATTGGGAGGCCTGAGTGCAAGCTTGCTCAGTCCAGCTCTACATGGCTTTGCCTCCACCTGAGACAGAGTGTGGGATCCAGGGTCTTGGGAATTCCACAAGTTAATTAACTAGTTGGGACACCAAATACTCCTCCAAGGGGACTTAGATTTGGCATAAACACTGTACCAATATCACCTTAACTGGCTCCTACCTACAAGTGCCATTTACTGGTCTGGAGAACGGCACACACAGTCCATTGTAACCACTGCCAACACAAGTGCAGAATGCCTGAGACCCAGAATAGCATCTCATCACTACTGCTGTAGTCTTCACCCATGCCACACCACTACTCAGGAGCTCAAGGGTCTGCTCACTCACCCAGTATACCACTACTACAACTGACACCTGAGAAGGCCATCCAGGGGCCCAAGAATTGGCCTGCCTGAAACTACCAACATAAGTGCCAGCATACAATACCCGAGGGCACAAAGATAGACAAACTTAGCTGACTGTGGCTACCACTGAAATCTGAAGGTACATCAGTCTGACAATCCAGGCCTCAGCACAACTTCACCACAGGCTCCACCAAAACCCACACTCTAACATATCAAGGAAATCACAGATAGAATAACAATATTTATAGACCAAGAAATCATACAGAATCTTCACTACTGCATGCACTAAGAAGTCAGGCGAAAGCACCCTACCCAATCAATGTCATAGTCACATCTTCAGGAAAAATCCCACCCACCCCCACAGCAAAATTAAATTCAAAAATAAGAAGAAGCAACAGTTACACCACATGCCCAGAAACCAATATAAAGACATAGGAAACATGAAAAAATAAGATAATATGACACTCCCAAAGGATCAAAATAATTCTCCAGCAACAGATCTGAACCAAAATAAATCCTTGAAATCCCAGATAAAGAATTCCAAATGTTGATTTTAAAGAAGCTCAATGTGATGGAAGAGAAATATGTAAACAAATACAAAGAATCATTTCAAGATAACAATGAGAAATTTATCAAGGAAACAGATATCTTTAAAAAAAAAAAACAAACCCAGAAATTCTGGAACTGGGAAATACAAAGTACATTTGAAAGGTTCAACACTAGACTAGATCAAGCAAAAAAAAAAATTTCATAAAGTTGAAGACAGGTCTTTTGAAATGATCCAGTCAGACAAAAATAAAGAAAAAAGAACGACAAAACAGTCAAAATGTTTGGGACTACATAAAGTGACCAAATTTCCAAAGTATCAATAATCCCAAGGGTGAAGAGAGATCAAAAGATTTAGTAATATATTTAATGAAATTATAGATGAAAAATTCCCAAGTCTAGCAAGAGATTTAGATATCCATATACAAGAGGCTCAGCAATATCCAGGAAAATACAGTGCAAAAAGGATTTTGCCAAAGCACATTATAATTCAACTGTTTAAAGTCAACGTGGAAGAGCAAATTCTAAAATCAGCAAGAGAAAAGCATCTAATCACCTATTAAAAAAAACCCCATCAGGCTAACATTGGACTTCTCAGCAGAAACCATATATTAGGCCACAAAACAAGTCTCAACAAGTTTTAAAAATCATAATTATATCAAGTGTCTTCTTAGATCAGAGTGGAACAAAACTAGAAATAAATACCAAAAAGAACTTCAAAAACTATACAAATACATGGAAATTAAACAACCTGCTCCTGATCAACCACTGTGTCAAAGAAGAAAATAAGATGAAAATAATTTTTGAAACAAATGACAATGTAAGCACAACATACTATCCCTTGGGATACAGCAAAAGTGCTAAAAGGACAATTTATTGCATTAAATGCCTACATCAAAAAAGTAGAAAGATTACAAATCAACAATCTAACAACAGACCTCAAGGAATTAGAAGAGAAAGAACAAACTCAAAATTAGCAGAAGAAAAGAAATAATAAAGATGAGAGTAGTACTAAATGATATAGAGGCTAAAAAAACAATAAAAAAGATGAAGAAGATAAAAAATTTGTGTCTTTGAAAAGATAAAGAAAATTGATAAACTGCTAATTATACTAACCAAGAAAAGAGAAATGGTCCAAATAAACAAAATCAGAATTCAAAAAGGAGACATCACAACTGATACCACAGAAATACAAAAGATTATCAGAGATTATGATGAACAACTATATTTTCACAACCTTGAAAACCTAGAGGAAATGGATAAATTCTTGGAAACCTGCAACCTCCCAAGATTGGTCCAGGTAGAAAAAGGAAACCTGAACACATCAATAAGGAGCAGTGAGATTGAATCAATAACAAAACATCTCCCAACATAGCAAAGCCCAGGACCTAATAGATTCACAGAAAATTCTACCAACCACACAAAGAAGAACTAATAACAATCTTCCTGAAACTGTTCTAAAAACTTGAGAAGGGAATTCTTCCTTTACTCATTCCATGAGGCCAGTATCATCCTGACACCAAAACCAGATAATGATAAAGCAAGAAAAGAAACTACAGGCCAATATTCCTAATAAACTTAAACACAAAAATCCTCAATAAAATACTAGCAAAACAAGTCCAACAGCACATCAGAAAGGTAATGCACAATGATCAAGTGGATTTTACACCAGCAATGCAAAGATGGTTCAAAATACACGAATCAATAAATAGGATACATCACACAAAAAGAATTAAGGACAAAAACCTTATGATCATCTCAACAGATACAGAAAAAGCATTTGATAAAATGCAGCATCACATCATGGTAAAAATCCTCAATAACTTAGTCATAGATGAAAAATCTCAAAATAATAAAGGCCATATATGAAAACCCTGTAGTTAATATCATACTTAATGGGGAAAAATTGAAAGCCATTCCTCTAAGAACTGGAACAAGATAAGGATGCCAACTTTTACAACTTCAACACAGTACTGGACATCCCAGCCAGAGGAATCAGCCAAGAGAAAAAAATAAAAGTCATCCAATTTGGGAAAGAGGAAGTCAAATTACCCCAGTTTGTTGATGATATCATCTCATATATAAAAACCCTAAAAACTCCACCAAAATGTCTTAGATTTGATGAATGAATTTAGTAAAATCTATGTACAAAAATCAATAGCATTTCTATACACCAATGACAATCTAGCTGAGGAAGAAATCAAGAAGTCAATATCATTTACAATAACTAAAAAATATAAAATACCTGGTAATAAATTTAACTAAGGAGGAAAAAGATCTCTATAAGGAAAAATACAAAACATTGATAAGAGAAATTGTAGTTGAAACAAATGGAAAAATATCCCATGCTCATAGATCAGAAGAATTAATATTGTTAAAATGACCATACTGCCCAAAACAACCTACAGATTCAATGTAATCCCTATCAAAACACCAATGTCACTTTTCACAAAATTAGAAAAAAAAATTCTAAAATTTATATGGAACCAAAAAGAAGCCCAAATAGCCAAAGCAATCCTAAGCAAAGGGAATAAAGCTAAAAACATCACATTACCTACCTGACTTCAAATTATATTACAAAGCAGTAGTAACTAAAACAGTATGGTTCTGGTATAATAATAAACCCCTAGATCAATGGAACAAAATAGAAAACTCAGAAATAAAGCCACATGTTTACAGCCAACTGATCTGTAACAAAGCTGACAAGAACAAACATAGAGGAAAGTATACCTTCTTCAATAAATGGTGCTGGGAAAATTGGATTGCTATATGCAGAAGAATAAAATTGGACCTCTATTTCTTACTATATACAAAAATCTACTCAAGAGGGGTTAAATACTTAAACATAAGACCCAAAAGTTTAAAAAACTGGAAGAAATGCCAAGGAAAACTCTTCTAGACATTGATCTAGGCAAAGAATTTATAATTAAAACCTCAGAAACATGGACAACTAAAATAAAAATAGACAAATAAGACTGAATTAAACTAAAAAGTTTCTTTATAGCAAAAGAAATAATGAACAAAATTAGCAGATAACCTGTAGAATGGGAGATAATATTTGTAAACTATTCATCTGACAGGGAACTAGTATCCAGAATACACACAGAACTCAAAAAACTCAATGAAAATCCCCAAAAGATCCAATTAAAAAGTGGACAAAGTCCATAAATAGACACTTTTCAAAAGAAGACATGCAAAGCTACCTATCTGACAAGGGATTAATAACTATTAATAGAAAATATAAGAAGCTCAAACGACTCAATAGGAAAAAATAAAATAATTTTATTTAAAAATGGACAAAAGTTCTGAATAGACATTTCTCAAAAGAAGACATACAAATGGCCAAGAGGTATGTGAAAAATGTTCAGTGTCATCAGAGAAACGCAAATCGAAACAACAATGAGATATCCTATTACCCCGTTTAATGGCTTTTATCAAAAATACAGGCAAGAGCAAATACCTGTGAGGATGTGGAGAAAGGGGAACTCTAATACACTGTTGGTGGGAATGTAAATTAGTGCAACCACTATGGAGAACAGTATGGAGGTTCCTTAAAATACTGAAATTAAAATTAGCATATGACCCAGCAATCCCACTGCTAGGTATATATTCAAAGGAAGGGAATTCAGTATATTGAAAAGATATCTACACCTCCTGTGTATTGCAGCACTAATTACAATAGCCAAGATTTGGAATCAACCTAAGTTTCCATCAACAGATAAATGGATAAATGTTGTACGTAGACACAATGGAATATTATTTAGTCATAAAAAATGAAATCCTTTCATTTTCAATAACGTAGATGGAACTGGAGAACATTAAGGTAAGTGAAATAAGCCAAGCACAGGAAGACAAATCTTGCACATTCACACTCATATGTGGGAGCTAAATATTAAAGCAATTGATCTCATGGAGACAGAGTGTAAAATGATGGTCACTAGAGGCAAGGAAGGGAAAAGGGGAGGAGGATAAAGTGGGGGTGGATAACGGATAGAAAAATATAGTTAGGTAATTAGATAGAAAGAACAATATTTGATAGCACAATAAAGTGACTGTAGGCAACAATAAGTTTTGGTATACTTTAAAATAATTGGAAGAATGGAATTGGAATATTTATAACTAAAAGAAATAATGAATACTTGAAATGATGAATGCCCAAATATCCTGATTTGATTATTACACATTGTATATCTGTATCAGAACATGACATATACCATATAAATATGTGTGACTATTATGTACCCATAATAATTAAAAATAAAAAATTTAAAATATAAAAAATAACTTTATCATATTAATATACTTTTAAAAGGTAAATTTTATGATATGTGACTAATATCTTAATAAAGAGAAATAAATAAGGCCAAAAACTTAAAAAAGAAGACTTGAAAATGGCCAACAGTTATTTGAAAAATGTTCAACATCATTAATCATCAGAGAAATGCAAATTAAAACCACAATGAGATATTATATTACCCCAGTCAGAATGGCTATCATTAAAAAGACAAAATGTAACAAGTGTTGGTGAGACTAGAGAGAATATACACAGTTATACACAGTTAGTGGGAATGTAAGTTAGTATAGTCTCTACAGAAAACAGTACGGAGATTTCTCAAAGAACTAAAAGTAGATCACTTGATCCAGCATCCCATTACTGGATATCTACTCAAAGGAAAAGAAGTCAATATGTCAAAGAGACTCATTATGTTTTATAGCAGCACTAGTCACAATTGCAAAGATATAGAATCAACCTAAGTGTCTACCAGTGAAGGAATGGATAAAGAAAACATGGCATATTTTCAATATGGAATACTATTCAACCATAAAAAAGAATGAAATCACGTTATTTTGCAGCAATACGAATAGAACCGAAGATCATTATCTTAAGTGAAATAACTCAGAAGCAGAAAGTCAAATACCACATGTTCTCAGTCATGAGTAAAAGGTAAATAATGTGTGTGGACATAAAATGATGAATAATTGACATTGGAGACTCAAAAGGGTGGGGGAGGGAGGGAGATGAATGATGAGAAACTAGTTAATGGGTACAATGTGTGTTATTTGGGTGGTGGATACCTTAAAAGTTTGGCCTTGACCGCTATACAATCTATACACGTAACAAAATTGCACATATACTGTATACTTTAGTACCAATAAAGAAAAAAAACAGAAATTATCACTTTATTCATGCATTGCTCATGAGAGCATTCACTGATTCAAACTTATTGGAAATTAATCTGAGAAAAAAATCTATTAAAGTTCAAAATAAAGATTCTCAAACCCAGAAATGTCATTTTGGAGAATCTCTCCTTCAGAGATAAACGCAATAGAAAGACATGCACATAGGGTATGACGGTGTACATACACCTCCTGGGACAAACCTGGATGAGCTTGTCATCCCACGTTAAACGGGCTTCAGTTGTAGGAGCCTTTTCTCACCGTGCTCACAATCCTTCCCTTAGTTCAATCCCAGATCTCTAGAATAGCACCATCATTGTTTTCACATCATTCTCCACTTTGCTCTCAGGGTAATATTTCTTTTTTTTAATTATGCAAATAAAGTTTTAATAATTTCTGTTTAAGACAACTGTGGTGTCACTAAAGGCCATTTCAGGCTAAATTTCAGATCACAGGTTTATGGGCCATCTCTGCACAGAAGCATCAATTCTTACTAAATATTCAGTTTATTATCTCAAGTTATGAGCAGTCTTGTGTGTGTGGTAGGAGGTGGAGAATAATAAAGATCAGCTCATAGAATTTCATTAAGAAAGAGGGAAAAATTGAAAAATAACAATGGATGTGACAATTAAAGTGGTTGCAGATATTAGTAAAATATAAACACAATCTCAAGTATTCATCCCTTCAACTACCGAAATAAAATACAGGCAAATTATAGCAATTACAGTCTTCACAGACTTTGGACATGTGATTTGCATGTTACAGTGATTTCTTAAGCTCTATGTCCAAAGGAAACATTTTAAAAACTCTATCAGGAATGGAAATTTAAACTTTTTCTTTATCAGATGATGAAGATATTTCTCTAAGTAAGTCTCAGATTTCTGGGTTATTACTTTAAATTCCATTTGACATTAAATTCAATTAATTCAATTAATTGGATTAAGAGGAGTTAAAACCCTCCCTTGCAGAAATATCCATAATTTCTCCCTTCTGTGGTTTTTGAAACTAAGTCAAACTAATAAATATGAACAACAGGCAAGGGCATTAAATTAATTCTTTAATATTTTGTCAGCCTTTTGTGATTTAATGATTTCTTTTTTTCTAGGTGGACAGTAGCATTTTATTGTGTGTATGTTTTAATTCTTTTAAAATTAAAATTAAAATAAAGTGCTCAGATTATTATATACATCTGGAGGAATTTCCACAACACAGGGAATAAACCACATTAGATTATTACCAGCACCTAGAAGTCCCACTAATTCCCCTTTCAGGCATTATCCCAAACATGACCACTACCCTCAATTCTAACACTATACATTAATCTTGTCTGTTTCAAACATTGTATAAATGGAATCATGTTACTTTTTTGTGTCTGTATTTTTCTCTATATTATTTTCATGAAATTTATCAATATTTTGGGTATAGCTATAATTTGGTCATTCTCATTGCTGTATAGTATTTGTTTGTATATGTATGTCATCTGTTGACAGAGAGCTTGTGTCCATATCTTGGCTACTGTGAATAATGCTGCAGTAAACCTAGGAGTGAAAATATCTCCAAGACAGCGATTTTATTTTATTTTATTTTCTTGAATATACAGTCAGAAGTGTTATTGCTGGATCATATGAAGTTTTATTTTAATTTTTTGAGAAACCTCCATAGCGTTTTCCACAATGGTTGTACCAATTCACGTTCCCACCAACAGTGTATAAGGTCCCTTTTCTCCACATCCTTTCCAGCACTTGTTACCTTTCAATGTTTATAATCTTTACAAAATTATACTTTTATAATTGCTAACAGCTGTGAGGTGATATCTCATTGTGGTTTTGATTTTCATTTTTCTGCTGACTAGTGATGTTGAACATCTCTTTATATACTCATTGCTCATTTGTATGTTGTATGTCTTCTTTGTAAAAGTGTCTGTTCAGGTCTTTTGCCCATTTTTAATTGGGTATTTGTTTTTTCACTGTTGAGTTGTATGAGGTTCTTACATATTTTGATGTAAATTAAAGATTTGATTTAATTTTTCTGCTTATGGATAGTCAGTTTTCCCAACAAAATTTATTAATTAAGGAGAATCCTTTTCTCATTGAGTATTTGTGGCATTTTCATAAAAAATTAGTGAATTGCATATACATCAATTTATTTGGGGCTCTTTATTCTATTCCATTGGTCTATATGTCTGTCTTTGTGCCACTGCCCTAGTTTTGATTATTATAGCTTTGTAATATAATTTAAAATCAGCAACTGAAGCTTTGTTATTTTTCAAGATCAGTTTGACTATTCATGATCTTTTGTGGTTCCATCTGAATTTTTTTTTTAAAGACAATTTTATTTTTTTTTATTTCAGCATATTGTGGGGGTACAAATGTTTAGGTTACATATATCGCCTCTGTCCATCCCCCAGACAGCGCGCACCGCATCCATTAGGTGTGAATATACCCATCCTCTCCTACCCCCTCCCACCTGCCCAACGCCTGATGAACGTCACTACTATATGTGCACATAAGTGTTGATCAGTTAATATCAATTTGATGGTGAGTACATGTGGTGCTTATTTGTCCCTTCTAGTGACACTTAGTAGAATGGGCTCCAGCTCTATCCAGGATAATATAAGAGTTGCTAGATCAGCATTGTTTTTTGTGGCTAAGTAGAACTCCTTGGTACTCATGTACCACATTTTATTAATTCACTCATGTATTGACGGGCACTTGGGCTGTTTCCACATCTCTGCAATTGTGAATTGTATTGCTATAAACATTCAAGTGCAGATGCCTTTTTTATAGAATGTCTTTTGTTCCTTTGGGTAGATGCCCAGTAATGGGATTGCTGGATCAAATGGTAGTTCTACTTGTAGCTCATTAAGGTATTTAAAATTGTTTTCTCTATTTCTGTAAATAAAAGACTATCAAGATTTGGATAGGGATTACATTGCATTTTAAATCACTTTGATAAGTATAAACATTTTCACAATACTACGTCTTCTAATCCATGTACATGGGGTATCTTTTCATTTATTTGTGTATTCTACAATTTTTTTCTTTCATCAGTATTTTATAGTTTTCAGTGTACAGATCTTTCATCTCCTTGCTTAAATTTATCCCTTGGTATTTCATTCTTATTGATGCTAATGTAAGTGGGATTGTTTTCTTAATTCTTTTTGGCATAGTTTGTTGCTATTACATACTAACACTACTGATTTTTATATGTAAATTTTGTATCCTCCAACTCTACCAAATTTATTCATTAATTGCAACAGTTTTGGTAGAGTCTTTAAGGTTTTCTACGTATAAGGTCATATCATCTGCAAACAAAAACAGTTTTACTTCTTCCTTTCTAATCTGAACATCTTTTATTTCTTTTTCTTACCCAATTGCTCTGACTAGTCTAGTAATATGTTAAATAGAAGTGGTAAAAGTGGGCACCTTTGTCTTGTTGTTGATCTTAGAGGAAAAACTTTCAGTTTTGCACTGTTGAGCATGATGCTAGTTATGGGTATTTCATCTATGTCCTTTATTAGGTTGAGTTACATTCCTTCTAATCCTAATTTGTTGAGAGCATTTATCATATAAGGATGCTGAATTTTGTCAAACACGTTTTGTGCATCTATTGAGATGATCATATGGTTTTTGCCCTTCATTCTGTTAATGTGCTGTATCACATTTATTGATTTGCATATGTTGAACCACCCTTGCATCTTGAGGATAAATCCCACTTGATTATGATGTATGATCCTTTTAATGTGCTGTTGCATTTGGCTTGCTAGCATTTTATTGAGGATTTTCCTATCTAACTTTATCAGGGATATTGGCTTGTAATTTTACTTTCTTATAATGTTCCTCATCTTACTTTGGTATCAAGATGATGCTAGACTCACAAAATGAGTTTGGAAGTATTCTCAGGATGATATTTCTAAAATACAAATGTTGTTAGGACTATCCTCTTTTGTGTCTCAACTCTGTTTCACTACGCTCTTTTATTTGACTAACAATTTACTGTATTAAATTTTTCTAAGTCTGTAAATCTCTCAACTGTTGGGACTACATATTTTTTGTCTGTGTATATTCAGTACCTTTCACAGTGATCAATATAAAGCACATTCTTAATTTAATAACTACTCTTTTAGCAGTAAGTTCTGGTTTATTTTGATAGTATAATAAAATAGAAGAAAGAAAATTCTATAAAAACAAACTACTGTGTGAATGAATGAGCCAATGAAAGATAAATGTCACTTCCTATTTAAAATCCTCAAGGACACACCATAATCCTCAGTGTAATCAGAGCATTCAGTGCTCTCTATGTCCCAGACGCTACCTCTTTCCTCTCTTCTTGCCATTCCCACTTCAAGTTAATCTTTCACTTTCTGCCCAAATTTTGCAAGCAATGTTTTGGATGGGATGTCTTTCTACTTCCATCTCCTCACCTGCATCCCTCCCACTTGCCTTCCTGATTCAGCTAAAATGCCACCTCATCTTGGAAGCCATCCCTGACACACCTGACCTACAAACCCCTCCCCTCTCTTGTTCTATAACACTTTACCTGGTATTACCAGAAAAAATTTTATCTCACTCATCTGTGATCTTTTATTTATTTATTTATTCCCCTTCTCCAGTGAAACTGTGACTCCTGCAATGACAAAGATTGTATTTTCAGTTCTGAGCTTCAGCGCCTAATGTAGTCACTGCTACAGAGTAGATATTAAATAAACTTGTTGAATGAGAATGGACAGTAAAAGCAGAAATTAATTAAAACTTCAAAAAATAATTTTATTAATAGTAACTAAAAATAATGTAAAATATTCTTTAAGTTGTAATTTAATGTCTTGTTACTTCTCAAAATATATTTTTCATTTTATGGCCCTTGTATATTAAATTTGGAATATATTTCTGCTCTTGAGATTTTTTTTTTTTTTTTTTTTTGGAGACAGAGTTTCATTCTGTCATCCCAGCAACAGTGCAGTAGAATCATCATAGCTCACTGCAACCTCAAACTCCTGGGCTCAAGCAATCCTCCTTTTCTCAGCCTCCTGAGTAGCTGGGACTGCAGGTGCACGCCACCACACCTGGCCAATTTTTCTATTTTTAGTAAAGACAGGATCTCGCTCTTGCTCAGGCTGGTCTCGAACTCCTGAGCTCAAGCAATCCTCCCACCTTGGCCTCCCAGAGTGCTAAGATTACAGGCTTGAGCCACTGCACTCAGCCTGCTCTTAAGATTTACAGTCTTTGGATTTTCTTGCATTTAAAACTTTTTATTCATTCATTTATCCATTCATTCATTTTTGCAATTCATATATTGAAAAATATATGTTGTGAGCATACTACATTTTAGACATTCTGTTGGTACTCAGAATACAGCAGTGAACTAGACAGGATAAAGTTGCTGCTCTCAAGGAGCTTATATTCTAGAGTAAAGGAAGGATTATAAAAAGCACATAGATACATGAAGCAGGATAATTTTATATGTAATGAATGCTCTTAAGAAAATAACTTAGAGTGACTGTAAACATAAAAGGCCCTACTCATGTACTCAAAGTGACAAAAAATATCAAATTGGTATTTAAATATGACAAGAAATGCTAACATCAAACAAGATAATTATTTTATAAAAATGTAAGACAAATTGTGGGGTTGTTCTCTCTTGAAAACATGTTTTTTGTGATAAAGAAATTTTCATCATATTTTAAAAAACATTGCTAACATGTGTTAAATCATGTAGCACAATGCCAAAATTTAGCCCCAAACACTTAAAATAATTTTCTAAGGTGAACAAATGTGCAAAAAATTGGAACAGAAGTTCCATCCGTTCTATCAACCGTCAGCCCTGATTTTGGCTGCCTGCCCTGCACTGCTTTCTAAACACAGGCAGCTGGTGCTTTCTGAAAGCCTAGAAATGATAAATGGGGCAGAGACTGCTTAAGGTCTTTGTAAAGTTTAATGAAAGATTTATCTCTTGAGGGTAATGTTCCTCTTTCTTTCACTGAAATGAGAGTTTGATAACCTCTCATTGTGCTTTTGATAAATTACACCTCACAGTCATAACTAAAATGACTAAGTGGAATTTTTTTTTTTTTTTACATAGCTAAACAAGGTGTAGTTATCATCGAATGGTTTAATACTTAGTAGCTACAAAACTAAGTTTGGCATTTGAAATATTTTTAATTATTAAGCTGAGAAACATTATGAATCAATAATTTAACAACAACTTCTGGGAGACCCTTTAATGTTCTCTATGCCAATTACAGCCATAGAAATGGGAGATTATGACTTAGAATTTATAGTCCATTTATGGCGTTCTAATCTGCAATCTCAAAGGACATTTTCCGCCAGAGTTTACATTACTGTTGTTGAAGTCATTAATATTTAATTTCAAATTTAACAGGTTTGAGTGGGTTTATATCCTTATGTACTCACATGCACAAAAATTGAAAAGACAATTACCCAGAACAATAAAAATAAAAGAGAAACAAAACACCTCAGATATTTTACTTAACTCAAAGAAACATGAATGTTTTCCCAAAACACTGAATATTTTTTCTTACATTTTAGGAATTTAAATTTTATTTCTAGAACTTAATATATCCAAGATAATTTGAGAGGTACAGTTAGAAAAAGGAGATAATTCTCAAGATGTTTATAGAGATTAAAAAATACATAATAATTATTTAACACATTTTTCAAGCCATTGTTTGGAAAGAGAGTTGTCTTCCCAGTATGAAGAGTATTACTCTGAGATTTATGTGAATGTGGACAAATGCCTTTTCTCATTTTCTCCAGCTGATGCTCTAAGACTAGTTAGATTTGGGTGGGTCTTCCTTTCCTCTTAGGAATTCTATTAAGAACACCAAGTGAGCAGTGATTGTTGTTCATAGTTTTAAACATTTGAAGTGATATTTATTACAAAAGTAATCCATATTTGAGAAGAAACTCAAACAATACATAAACCTATCAAGTAAAAAGTAAAAGCCCCCAACCCTTCCCACTCACTACATCCCATTCCAACTTGCTTCCCCAAAGCTGAGCCGCTGCTTATTCACACAGACACACCCCACATTCCCGTTCCTCAAGAATAACCAACTTCTCATTAAGATGTATGATTATTTTGTATTAATAAATATGCAAAAAAGAAACAACAAACTGTATACTATATGCAAAAGCTCTATCTATAGTATGCACATAGTATCTTAAATTGTAAACATGAATATTTGTAATTGAATTTTATGAATTACGTTATGTAATAGATATTTGTTTAAGTACATAATTATGTAACACAAATATATAAAGTACATTTGTATATACAGTCATGCATCACTTAATGACAAGGATGCATTCTGAGACATGTGTCATTAGGCAATTCCATCCTTGTGCAAACATTACTGAGTGCACTTATACAAATCTAGATGGTATACTTTACAATACGCCAAGGCTGTGTGGTACAGCCTGTTGCTCCTAGGCTGGAAACGTGGACAGCATGTTGTAATACTGAATACTGCAGGCAATTGTAACACAATGGTAAGTATGTACATATCTAAACATACCTAAACACACAGAAGGCATAGTAAAGGTATGGTATAAAAGATTAAAAATGGTATATCTATACTGGCCACTTACCATGAGTGGAGCTTGCAGGAATGGAAATTACTCTGGGTGAGTCAGCGAGTGAGTGGTGAGTGAATGTGAAGGCCTAGGACATTACTGTACACTATCATAGACTTTATAAGTGCTATACACTACATTTAAAAAAGAAAAATTCTTTCTTCAATAATAAACTTAGCTTACTGTAACTCTTACCTTATAAAATTTTAATTTAACTTTTTTTTTAAAATTTCAGAGTGTTATGGGAATACAAACGCTTTGATTACATAAACTGTCCTTGCATCACCAGAGTCAGAGCTACAGGCGTGCCCATCCCTCAGACAGCGTGCACCTCGTCTGTTAGGTATGAATTTACCCATCCTCTCCTCTCCCTTCCCACCTGCCCAACACCCTATAAATGTTACTTCCCATATGTGCACACTAGTGTTGATCGATTAGTACCAATTTAATGGTGAGTACATGTGGTGTTTGTTTTTCCATTCTTGTGATACTTCAAAGAATGGGCTCCGGATCCATCCAGGATAATACAAGAGGTAGTTCGGCATTTTTTTTTTATGGCTGAGTAGTACTCCATGGTATACATATACCACATTTTATAACTTTTGACTCTTTTGTAATAACACTTAGCTTAAAACACAAACAGATTGTATAGCTGTAGAAAAATATTTCCTTTCTTTATATCTTTATTCTATAGGCTTTTTCTATATTTAAATTTAATTTTTTTTTTTTTTGCTTTTTAAACGTTTTTGTTAAAAACTAAGACACAAACACACACATTAACCTAGGCCTACACAGAGTCAGGATCACAAATATCACTGTCTTTCACCTCCACCTCTTGTCCCACTGGAAGGTCTTCAGGGGCAATAACACGTGTGGAGCTGCCATCTTCTGTAGTAACAATACCTCCTTCTGGAATTCCTCCAGAAGGACCAGCCTGAGGCTATTTTAGAGTTAACATTTTTTAATAAGTAGAAGAAGTACACTCTAAAGTGAGAATAAAAATATCATACAGTAAATACATAAACCAGTAACATAGTCATTTATTATCATTATCAAGCATTATGTACTGTAGATAATTGTACGTACCATACTTTTACATGTCTAGCAGCACAGTAGGTTTATTTACACCGGCTTCACCACAAACACGTGAATAATATGTTGTGCAATGACATTACAGTGGCTACGATGTCACTAGGCGATAGTTTTTCAACTCTTTTGCAATCCAGTGGAACCACTGTAGTGTGTGTGATCTGTCATTGACTTAGGCATCGTTATGTGGCACATGACTGTATTATATATAAAATATAAATAAAATATAGTGTGTGTATATACACACACACACACACAATGAGATCCTATCATGCACACCTGTCATACACACTCCACTTCACCTTGTTATGTATTTATTATTTTACTTTATTTTCCTTAACAGTCTCTCCAGGAAATCCATCCAATTTGGCCCTCAATTCTGACTTATGTTTGCTCACCTAGCTGTGCCATAGCTTATGCTTAACTTTGCATTGCTGGTTGTTGATATTATAATTCATCAGTCATCGTTTCTTGAGCACAAATGTCAGGGCAGACACTGCAGATATCCTTGAGCTGCTTAGCGAGTGATTTTCTGCTTCCAATGTTTATAGGCTTCTATTGGAAGTAAAAGTCTTAGGGCAGGTGGAGAGCAATATTTTCCTTTTCTGGGTCTTCCCAACACATTGTCAGGCTTGCTAAAGAAAAAAAGCAGTCTCATGATACAAACCTGGACAAATATCCTGCCTAACACACAGATATGTTTCTATGAAATGATCTACGAATTCTGCTCAATTTTTCATTCACTTCAAATTGAATGCCACCTTCTCTCACTCAAATCCCGACTTAATATAAATCTGAGAAGCTTTAGTGAAAATAAGTTTCAAGTGTCTTATTGAAAGCAGCTTTTCCATTTACTTCTTTGAATCAGGAATGATCCAAACCCACAGATGGAGTACTACTCGTAAGCTATGCAATCATTCCTTATGAAGCATTTTAAGAATAATTTCTTAAAAGAAATACAATCACTTGAGGCAGAACAAATGGCTCCTTTCATAGCCTTGCTAATCCAGGCAACTTTGCAATTAGCAAATGGTCTTCCCTTTCATGAGAGGCAGAGGAGTTCTGTGCTTAGGGAGAGGGGAGGAAAGGGAAACCCCATCCTCTGTGGCTTTTAAGACAACACAGCTGAGCACGCACTGCTGAAGTGGACTATTCATTTTCTATGACTGTCCATAAGAAATAAACAGGCCAACTGGCTCGATTGAGGATAAAAGAGAAAACTTCAAAGAGAATTCTATTTTTTTCTGCCAAGCAGTGGCTACTTGGTATTGGTTCTCGAGTAGTAAGTGAGATAGTTTGGCTGATAGTCTATTATTCTTTCCTTGCAACATTGTAGACAATGGAATGTAAAGAACAATTGTTTTCTTGGTTATATATATTGGTGATGGGCTCTTTTTAAAGGGCAACCTGCTGTATCCACAGTGAAGAGAATGGGTTTTATTCAATGTCTTTCCTGAGTGTCCTGCGAGATGATTCTTAAGTGGGTCATATTGAAAGATTTAAGTATTGAAGGAATCACATTCGAAAGCTGCTTGGAAGGCAAAGAATGGAAGAGAATAGAAATTCAGACATTGTTAGTAATGACTTTTAGACCATGCTATCTTTTAACCAATATTTAACAATTTCATTATTGTGTAGTTTACCCTTACAAATATCTGCTATGTTATGACATAAAGATACAGAGTTTGCGGGAGGAAAAAGAAGACTCAGTCTCTCTCTCTCTCTCTGTCTCTCTCTCTCTCTGTCTCTCAATATCTAAGATTTGGCTCAACATTGACTAAATTTACAGTATTAGATGAGCTATACCTTTCTCACTATAAAATGAAAAAATAATTATTATTTATTAATACTGTCTGAAGTAGAAAATAGAACACCGGCACATAGATCAGGGAGTGGCAAACTAAGGTTCGCAGGCCAAATTCAGCCCACCACCTGTTTTGTACGGCCTGCAAACTAACAATGTCTTTGTCTGCTCGTACTTCCATAACAAAATACCATGAACTAGTTGTTTAAACAACAGATAGTTATTTTCTCACAGTTCTGGAGGGGAGAAGTCCAAGATCAACATGCTGGCTGATTTGGTCCTAGTGAAGGCTTTCTTCCTGGCTTGCAGAAAGAAATCTATCTCTTTCTCTTTTTATAAGACCACCAGTCCTATAAGGTTAGGACTGCATCCTTATGATCTCATTTAACATTAATTACCTCCTAAAACCCTGTCTCCTAATATCGTCACATTATGGATTAGGGCTTCGACATATGAATTTTGGGAGGACATAACCATTTAGTCCATAACAGATGGTTTTTAAATTTTTAAAAAATTGGAAAGAAATCAAAAGAATAAGATTTGTGATGCATAAAAATTATATGAAATTCAAAGATCAGCATCCATTAAGTAAAGGTTAATTTGGAGCACAACTGCACCCATCATTTAAGTATTGTTTATAGTTACTTTTGTAGGGTTGTCTAGTTGTGACAGAAGCCATATAAACCACAGAACCTGAAATGTTTACTCTCTGTTCCTTTACAAATAAAGTTTACTGACCCCTGACATAGATGATGCTCAATGAATGGCCGCTATTGTTAGGACATCAAAATATCTGAATAAAGATTGGAATATGTAATCCTCCAACATGAATAGATTGTACCAGAGAGGACATCTGGAAATAACTGGCAATTTTCTGCACACTAGAGGTCCCAAACACAGGCATCTCTGAGGTCCAGGCAGAGAATGTAGTTGGGTGGAGTGAGTCAGGTCAGGGAGAGAATGGGAGTAGTGGAAACAGTGGGAATTTGCTGAAATGTCATGGACATTACTCAACTCCAGCATGTTGTCATGGGGAATGCAGGCTTGGGATTGTCTGAGAAGTAAAGTTGGAGGTTGTGTTTTGTATACAAATTTTGTTGACAATTAATTTAAAAAATTTAATTGCTATTCAACAAAGCGCAGAAGGAAAAATGTCTATCCATGTGCTAAATGCAAGCCAATAGCAAAAATTTGTAAGATTTATATGAAAGATAAGAAATAGCCTTAAATTTCATGAGATTATATATTTTTTTCAAATATCTTCTAAGGTCAGTATCGCTTTGGTCTAGTGATCAGATTTAGTTCATATTTTTCTTTTCTTTCTTTTTTTGGCTAAAGAGACATTTTTATTTTAGAAAAATATAAGAACGGAGAAGACCACATTTCTGTCCTTTTACCTTTTTGAAGTTCCTGATGTTTTCCTCTAATTTTATTGAGTATTTATTCAAATTTCAGGGCATAATTGATAAATTATCTTTCTTTCCATAAGATTTCGAACTCTACTCATAAGTGTTAAAT
Organism: Avahi laniger; assembly: GCA_963575035.1. Taxonomy (NCBI): domain Eukaryota; kingdom Metazoa; phylum Chordata; class Mammalia; order Primates; family Indriidae; genus Avahi; species Avahi laniger. The sequence goes on from CAUYSK010038655.1 coordinate 29,866, forward strand.
TTGCTGAATCACCGGGGCCTGCATAGAGTGTTTGGCACATAATGTGATTATAAATGTCTACTGAGCAAAAATTGAATGAATACTAACTAATGCTATGTTCCATTTATCAAAGTCTCCAATATAAATAAATTGACAAAAGTGTCAGGGCTGATATGCACGAATGATGACCATTAAAATGAACAGTTCAGATCTAAGTATGTGTGTTTTAGGATTACTACAGTAAGAGATAATATAACTATGTCACTTCTCTTTATAAACAGAATAGAGAATATATGTGCAACACCTACCGGGTATATTTTTCCCCAGTGTCTAGCCTTGTAGAATATCTATGTACCATAGATACATAAATGTCAAACACTCCCTGAGAAACAGCATGGTTCATGGAAGCATTAGTAAGAGATATGTTTTTGTACTTCAACTTTTTATTGTAATTCACTATATAGCACTACACAACACAGCTCTTCAATTGCCAGGGAAAAAAGTTATATTTTTCTCTTGAAGTAGAGGTTGGAAATGATACATTTGTAATCATCTGTGTACATAAAGCTACTTACTCACCATAGACATAGAATATAGTTGTACTCTTATTAAGCTTTCAGAGCCTGCTGGAATCATTATGAATGCTGTTAGCATACAGGAAAGCAGTGTGGTTTAGGGTAGAGGGAAGGACTCGTTGCCATTCACCAGTGTTTTCTTTCCTTTCCTCCAAACTCTTTGATCTTGGGTAGAGTTTTCTATCCTTGGTGAGGTTTCTCTCAAGTGCTTCAAGACATAAATATTTGCTAGGCTATTGCAATATTTTATTAAAATAGACTTTGCCTTTAAAGGTCTAAATTTTGAGGTTTACAGATATGTATTTAGAGACCTTACATATAATGTGTGGATAAATACAAGTAAAAATGTATCTAGAGGTACATGGGAATGAATTCACTCCCAAAGACTTAGGAGTTTGATATGTTCCAAATTTTCCTAATACTACTGCAGAATGAATCAATATTAAATAATTGGTGCACATGACGCTGTTTCTAAATAAACTACACATCTAAAAAGTTTTAAGATTATCCAGTGCTAGAAACAAATATTGAATGGCATTTTTATTAATGACTCAATTTATAACATTATTATCTTCCCTTAAAATCTGTTTAGTATATGTTGAAATGCTTTATAAATACAACCATTCATAGGGTAGCTATCTGTGGGTGTTAGAAAGGTTCTCTGTAATGTAATTTTCCAGAGCTCAGCAAGATACTAAAATTGTGCCTTCATAATGATATTCCACATTTGCATAGGATCCTTTGCTTAAGGATCTCAGAGAGCTTTACTTAATATTAAGTGATTAAATCATACAGTACCCTTGAGTGACAAGTTTAATTATACCCATTTTCAGAAAGATAGTACACTGAAAAATTATTAATCTACAAACCAAGGTTGTCCAGGTAATCAAGACCAGAAGGTCATTTTGCTGGGATATCCACACCTCCCACAGTGGATAGCTCCCATACGGAAGTGAATTGTCAGGCTTGGGGTTTTGCCAATTTCTTCAGCACACATATAAGCTGAATGTCACCACTAGTAGTGCGGTAATCACATCTTTGGAGAGTTATTAACACCTCTTATCCTCTGCGATTCAACTGTTGCATAGTCCTTTAGAGAAAAGAAGTCAAGTATCGAGCTAATGCTCTTTGTGTTTTTTTAAACCCTAAAAATCATGAAAATCATTTGAAAATTCAAGATATAAATTTTTGAATATATTTCTGTATGTACACTCATTTTTAAACAAAACATATACACACACAGCACAAACACAAACTCACAGACATCCCTCCTCCTCCAACTAGTCCTGCTGGTTCCACTCCCAACAGTTAAGACCCTCACCTTCGTATTTCTGTCCTTGCTTTTTCATCTCTGCTTTACACTGTTGCATGAGAATATGATGTGTGTAGGTGTGGGAGCCATCGTGTAGCCATAAGTGGACACGTATGAGAACCAACAGCGAACACACACACACAACACAACACACGTGAACACACACACACAACACAACACACACACACACACAAATGATGTAGGTGACAGTTAGCAGGAGTGTGAATTTTGATGACATTGCTGAGCTGCCCGACCATCCTTGCGACCAATTACCTTTCAACTTATAATAAAGTAAGCCACAAATATCCTTATGATTTAGCTACATGTTTTTGTAACTTACTGCCAAACACATGCCCAGATGATATGTATTTTATTCTATTTCCCTCTTGCATTATCTCCATAAAATTTCTCCCTATGCGAGAGTATCTTATTTTATTTATAAATCCACTTACTGGTTTTATTGTCTTTCTCTGCACTGAACCATCAGTTGTGCAAGAAAAGGAATACTTTCTATTAATGGCTTTATCTGCACAACGTAAGTGCTCCAGCAAGCACGTTGAAGGCTACAACCAATGGTTTTGAGGAAATGAAAACATATGTGAGTAAATGAATGTGTTAACTATCTTACCTATATGTCTGATGACTAAAACATCATAAAATGTATTCAGTTTAAATAACTGGCTATCAGATTTCTACAAATTTAATTGACTTTCTCAATAACTTGTGAGAAAAGAGATTTATATAATTTCTTCATAAAACAATGGACATCGAGTGTCTGCTCCCTTTGTCTTGGTTTCTATTTTCATCATGAAGTGTCTGGATTTTGAGAGCAATGGCAAAAGCCAGAGACTGTAACGAACTGTTTCTGCCACGGCGAAGGGCCATTGCTGAAACGACAACACTAAAAGGAACAAAGTAGAAGTAACAAACCCCTTTTAACTCCTCCTGCCTGTCAATCTTTCCTCTACAGGCAAGAAATACAGTTTTCAGCATCCCAAGCCCAGCATCACGAAGGAATGGATAGAATATTGATTTGAGGTTGAGAGAAAATAGGGTAACGTGGCAAAAAACACATAACTGTGTGTCTCCTGGAATCTCGTTTTGCATCTTCATAATTCATTAAAGGGTGATTTTTTTTTCTTCTAAAATACAAATCTGAGCAGGTTGACTCCTGCTTAATATTTTTTGGAGGCTTTCCATCTTCTTTCAAGCTGCTTAGTATAGGTATGTGGCCCCTTATAATCTGGCTCTTGGTTTTCCCTCTTCCCTCATCTCCTAATACAATCCCTGGGGTCTAACCTTAAGAACAGATTCCATTCAGTTCCCCTAAGTAGCAGGTTTTCTCAAGCTTTTGTCTTTTCTGAATCTGTTATTCAATTTCTTTTTCTTTACTTGGTTAATTCTTACTCATATTTGGGGAAGCATTTGAACGAAGTTTCCCTTTCTACAACCACCAATGGAGATATTAATAGATTCCAACATATAAGGTTGTTATTCGGAAGCCAAATAATGCAGGTAAACCATTATCACCTTCCAATACATAGCACACTCTGAATTAACATGTGTTCTTATTATTATCATGGACTTCCATAACTCTGTCAAAGTATCTCTCTCACAGACCCTCTGTAATAGCTACGTGTGTGTTTCCTCAGTGATTCCACAGCTTCTCTTGCCAGTATGAGGACATCTATGACACTCTATTAGAATTTGTGGCTTATTTGCCTATCTTTCCCATTAAACAATAAAATTATTGAAGGTGAGGGCCATGTATTTTATATCTGTAATGTCCATGCTTGATGCAGTGCATGAAAGATCAGAAATTTTCAATAAAAGTTCAATGAAAAAGTTTCAATTTGACACAAATTTTCACTGACAACCTTGCACGAAGACATTGTTAAAACACACACATGAATAAACGAATAAATTAATTACTGTTTAGATAACTGCTACAGACACTATTTAATCACAAAGATTCAAGCCATCCCCTATAGTTACTAACCATAAATTATCTATTAAATTTGTCAAGGCAAAGTGCTCCTATTTATGATATTTAGGAAAATGTGGAAATTATTCATACGAGCTGTGTCTTCGGGTAAGTTCCAGCACCACTTCCCTAAAAGGAGAACCAGAGACAAGGGCTTGTGTAAAGACTGCTTGTTTGAGGAAGTGACCCAAAGGAGCTGGAGTAGGGGAAAAAGTGAAACTGGGAAGGACTGAGAGCCAATATAAGGTGGTGCAATTGAGCCACAGTACTCAACTGTGCTCATTCTCAATGGGGACATCTCAACGAGTCATGTAAAATGCACCTCAGCATTGTCCATCCATGGGACAGAAGCAGAACATATTTTTCCTCTGGCCTCTAACCCCCATTGGTCAAAAGTTGTCCCAGAGAGTGCTAACCACCTCACACAGCCTGACTTTGAATGCTTCAGAATGGTTGAGTGGTTTCCTACCAACATCAGTGTAAGAAGCAACAGAAATTTCCTCAGGCAGAAAGCAAGAGAAATACCAGGTACAGCTAGCAGTGGTGCTGTCAGGTGCTGGTTGCCACAGCAACTGCTAGAGTTTGTTTTTTTTTTTTTTAATGTGCTAAGAGAATACCACTCATGTCTTACCCAAGCTAGAATTTGTCTTTAAAAATTTGCTCTATTTACATTAATATCATGAACTGCCAAAAATAGACCATTTCAAGAGCTTAGAAATAATTGCTTTTCATGGGGTAATTTGGAAACATTTGTAAATTATTTATTCTCCTTCTAATTTCTAATTAGATAGCATCTGAACAATGTAAGAAGTACGAAAACATCTTGAGAAATTTTTGATGGATGGAAAGCCTTCATGTGGAAATTTGAAACTTTAACTTAACTGACACTCTAAGAGAGAATTGGAATTTCTCTGACTACTTTTAAAAACAAGAGATGCCTATTGCTAGAAGCTCAGTTACATATTCTATATGTGCTATTAGTGAAGAAATGAAAGAATGAAGGGTGGCAAAGAGATGGAATCAGGCTAGGCATAAAAGTAGTTTTAAATATACTAGATGATTTTCTGGTTCTTCAGTTGTGTGATGGATTTAGAGGTATTAATTTTTGTTTTATAACATAATTATGTGCCATATAGTTTGCACTTGAATAAAACATTTCATGGCAAAATTAAAACTAAATAAACAAATATTATCATGTTAGATATTAGAGAAAAATATCTTACTAGAGAAAAAACTCTAATCATATAGCTTATAAGAAACACCCCTTAAATATAAGTACACATAAAGGTTGAGAGCAATAAGATAGAAATATATCCCATGGAAATACTCACAACAGAAAGCAAAAAGAAAAAGAAAGAAAGGAAAAAAACAAAAAGCAAGATTCACCATACTGAGAAGATAAATACTAAACTTCAGAGGAGTCTCAGGGTTTCCAATGAGACCTAACAATCTTGAATCAGCTAAATCCTTCCTAGATCAAGGTGATCTTCCTCAACTCTAATTCCAGGAAATAAAAACTAAAATAAATTAAGGTCTGGAAGAATGTCACAGATGTGCTTACTTTTATAACTCAGCCATGAGGAATAGCAACACATAAGATTAATTTTTGTTGAAAACAAGCTCACAGATAAAAAAAAAAAGGAATACCTAAAATCAACTTTACTGGAGAGTTCAAAGAGGTAAAAAGAAGAAATGTAAGTTTTCAAAGATATTATGGAAAAACAAGAGGTCTATGTAAGAAAGAAACATGGGGAGAAATAAAAAACATAGGCGTAGAAAGAAAAATCTTATTGGGTGGGATAAATAGTAGTCTAGTTAAGACAGGGAGGCAGATACTGTGAAAAAGTTTCCCTGAACATAGTATGCAAAGACAATGGCAGGGATCATCAATAAGGCTCTGCGCTACAGCCTCTACAGCACCCAGTGTGTGGACAGGCAGGGCCAGTGCTTTCTTCCTGCTGTTAACCTCGAGTAGGGTGGATCTAGTTAAAAGGGTTCTACTCTTCAGGGCTGCCCCTTTTTTGGCCCCTTGCCAAGAGAGTGGAGTCTTAATGTGTTTTTGTCTGTACCCTTTGGTGTTTCTGGATAGTAGGCTTGTCTAGCATCCTGGCTGAGATATATTAGAAGCATAAAGAATTCCAGGAAACTCACTGCTTCTTCCCCAAGCCCTGAGGCCAGTTGGTCTTCTTCTCTTTATCTTTCTGAGTCTTCTCAGAGTTGCTTTATGTATTTTGACCAGCCATTTTAGCCAAAATCAGCAAGAGGAATAGGCTGGAATAATGCACTTTCTCCATCCGGTCTGAAATTAGAAGTTCCACAAGTAATTCTCAAAAGTTGACATGATAAATCAAAGGATATGATGTTCCCATCAGTAGTATATGAAATGGGCTACCTCTTTACTTCCTAACAATCATTAATACATTTTTAAATCTTTTCTTTTATAAAGATTTACTGCTTACAGGACAACAAAACAACTGAATAAAAAACAAATAAGAAAGTCAATTGTTTAAATATACTATTTTCGAGATGTCAAATATATAGGTAATTAAGATTTTAAATGTTAACTTATTTTCCATTTTGAACTAGATATTTTCAAGCATCTAAGTGATCTCAAGCTTTTTCTCAATATTATGAATTTGTGAATCTGTTAAATACCTTACCCATTTTTGTTTTGAAGTTCCAAGTTTTAAAAATGTCTACATCTATTAATATTTGTACACTATTTTGACTGGATTTATTTTCATTACTTTTTTAATGAGAATGATTTAACAATTTAAGTAATAATGTTAGAAAATCTTTAAAACTTGTTTTTTTCTGTGGAAAGAATGCATGTGATTTGAACTGGCTCAACTTCACCAGACAAGGAAATGTAGTGGGAAGGCTTAATTAAACAACAATTAAAGTTGCCCTTGAGAGAAAAAATATGTTATTTGAACGTATATGGAGAATTCAAAGGAAACGTAACAAAAAAAGCTTTTTAAAAGCTATTAGTTGTGTTACTTACGTTCAACTCTGGAGGATAAATTTCCATGTCTTTCAGTAATTTTAATTTTTATAGTTTTATAAAATATTTCCCTCAAGCATACCCAGCCTAAAGTAGATTAACTAGACACACATTCAAGGTTATTCTTAAACTTCTCAGTTTATCTATCCAGTGTGCACATGCTACAAAGAGAGCAGTGGGAAGTATTGGCACTAAGCAATATGGCTAATGTTTATTTTGTACAGAAATATCCCCAAGCTGGTTTAAAATTTCCATTAAATGAAGAATCATGCATTGTAGAACTGTTAATAAAACATTATCTGCATCATCTTGTTATAATAATGCTTAAGATGCTGGCTCTTGTCTTTTTATTCCCCGTGCACCATTTTGCTCTCAGATCGTTGCTGCCAATGGTTCTATTGCATGGAGAGGCTGACTTTCCCTCCTGTCAAGAAAAAATCATTGAAGAAATTCCACTTGAGAGATAATGAAAGCATTCACTAGTCTAATCAAGCAGGTGATTCTGGATTTCATCCAGAATTCAGGATCTCTTGGAATGTTCTCTGCCATCTCAACTTCCAGGAGACCTATTCCTGGAAAATGCTCTCTTCTATAATAAGTAGCAGTACATATCTCAATCACTGACTCTCAAACTGAAACTTCTAATCTGCTTTCAATTCTTAGTGAATATGTAAACTAATAATAAGCTCTACTACAATCTTTTTAAAAATAAGACAGTTCAAATTAGTAAAGTGGGAGCTGGACGTGGTGACTCATGCCTGTAATTCTAGCACTTTGGGAGGCTTAGGAAGGAGGATCACTTGAGGTCAGAAGTTTGACACCAGCCTGAGCAACATAGTGAGATTCCAGCTCTACCAAAAAAGAAGAAAAAAAAAAAAGAAAGAAAGAAAGAAAAGAAAAGTAATAATAATATTAGGTGTTAGTCAACTTTTATAAACTATGTAATATTTCTAAACTTAATGTCTTCATCTATTAAAAAATATTTTTAGGTATTTTTTAAAGAGTTGAAGAATAATTTTATATGAAATGTTATTATCACATAATATTGCAAAGTATTTTCCTTACCAACCTCACCCCCAAGAAAGGGACTTTTTTTCTTTTTCGAGAATAAAGTTGCAGAGGACACCTAAGGGAATGTCTGCCTAGCAACTATCTTGTCATTTTTCTAGTTACTGACTCTTTGTGTTACCCTTGCCTATGCAAATGGCTGAAAAGGGACCAATTTTGGTAAATGAGACCCTGATTTAATGCTAGAGTTGATTAGTCCAAGACATGTCACCTGTATTAAGCTGACCTATAGCTTCCTTCCTGTAGTTTTTGAACTTTGCATCTACATACGTGCATGTCAGTTTCTCAGCAGTCATGTCACCCCATTGAGCAAACTGAAAGGGAACCAGGAAAACAATTTCATTTATAGTAGCACCAAAAAGAATAAAACACCTAGGAATAAACTTAACCAAGGAGGTAAAAGACTTGTATACTGAAAACTACAAAACATTGATGAGAGAAATTAAGGAAAACATAAGAAAATGGGAAGGCATTCTGTGTTCATTGATTGGAAGTCTTAATATTGTTAAAATGTCCATATTTTCCAAAATTACCTACAAATTCAATGTAATCCCCATAAAAATCCCAATGGCATTTTTTACAGAAATAGAAAAAAACAATTCTAAAATTTATATCAACCCACAAAAGACCAGGAATAGTCAAATCAATCTTTTTTTCTCTCATGTGGTTTCTATGTATTTATTCATACATTCATTAACTTGCTAAGGACACCTTTACTTGATGTTTGCTTTCTGTAACTGTATTCATTTCCCAAGGCATTTTCTTTTCTTTTTTACATTAATTTTTAAGTTTATAATTGGCACATTATAAATTAATGACATAAATATAACACCTGAAATTGTAAAACTCCTCGAAGCAAACAGAGAAAAAACATCATGACATTGGCCTTGGCAATGATTCCATAGATATGACACCAATAGCTCAGGCAACAAAAGCAAAAATAGACAAATGGGATTACATCAAATTAAAAAGCTGCTGCACAGCAAAGGAGACAATCAACAAAGTGAAAAGGCAACCTATAAAATGAAAGAAAAGATTTGAAAATCATATATCTGATAAGAGGTTAATCTCCAAAATATTTAAACAAACTCCTACAACTCAGTGACTAAAAACTAATAATCCGATTAAAAATGGACTAAGGACTTGAGTGAATGGTTCTCTAGAGAAGACATACTAATGGTCATAAGTATATAAAAAAATGTTCAATGTCACTAATAACCAGGGAAATGCAAATCAAAATAACAATGAGATATTACCTCACAAATGTCAGGATGGCTATTACCAAAAAATAAAAAAAAACAACAACAAAGAAAACACATTTTGGAGATGATGTGGAGATATTGAGACCCTTATGCACTATTGGTGGGAGTGCAAAATGATGTGCTACTATAGAAAACAGTATGGAGGTTTCTCCAAAAATTAAAAATAGAATTGCCATATGATCCAGCAATCCCACATCTGGGTATTTATTCAAAAGAATTGAAATCAGGATCTCAAAGAGATATCTGGACTCCCATTGTTCCTAGCAGCATTGCTTACACTAGCCAAGATGTGGAAACAATCTAAATATCCATGGACAGAAGAATCAATAAAGAAAATATGTGTGTGTGTGTGTGTGTGTGTGTGTGTAATAGAATATTATTCAGCCTCATAAAAGAATAAAATTCTGTAATATATTGAGTAAGAAAACATGGATGAAGCTTGAGGACATTATGCTAAGTGAATTAAGACAATAATTGAAAGACGAACACTATATGATTCCACTTACATGTGGTATGTAAAATAGTCAAATTCATAGAATCGAAAAGTGAAATGGTGGTGGCCAGGGGATAGGGGGAGGGAGAAATGAGAGGTTACTAATCAGTGGCAGTTTCTATCAAGTAAGATGAATATCTTCTGGAGGATTGCTATACGACATTGTAGCGATAGTCAACAATACCATATTGTACACTTAAAAATGTATGCAGAAGGTAGGTCTTATGTTAAATGTACATACCACAATGAAATAAAATTAATAAAGTTAAAAAGAGAGAAAGGCAGAGAGAGTTTTGACTGCAGAAGATGAAGACAATGTTGAGACCGAGCTAAGATGCTGCACTGCTGAATCTTTATGCTAGGGAAGACGGAGGGAGGGGCTATGAGCCCAGGGATGCTGCTTAAAAGCTGGACTCGGTGAAGAAAGATTCTCCCCTAGGCCCAGTAAAAGTGATTTTAGATTTCTGACCTCCAGAATATAAAAGAATAAGTGTGTGTCATTTTAAGCCACAAAGATTGTGGTAATTTATTACAACACTCATTGAAAACAAATATTATATAGAGAGTAGATCATGAGGAAAAGTTTTAAAATGGTGCCCAAAGGGATACGTGAGGAAGAAAGTCCTCATGAAAATATTGAGTGGTTAAATCAGAAACAGAAACTGTTACCTGAGGACCTTCATCTACCCTGGATGTGGCTAAGAACTCATCTCTAATAACTCCGGCCTTTCTACCCTAAGAAAAGGGAGATTTGCAAATAAGGGTACAACTTCCTTTGTATTTTCCATCCTTGGCTACTTTCCAATTAGCCCTAAGCACTTGGTGAAATTCTCAGTAGCAAAACCTTTGATCAATGGAATCATGCTACAAGCAAAGGTAGAGTTAAACAAACAAACAAACAGACCATTCATGGAAAAATCAACTGTATAACATTGGAGTATGAGGGAGTTGAAGTTTGATTACTGCTGTCTTATAGCATCGATTTGAGACATTCTTGCTGAGGTTGTTCACTGCCCCAACCACGTTGCACCTCCAAACTCAAACTTGTAAGTACACACAATTCAGGTCACCTGCTGGTATTCCCACTGCTTCTAAGCACCCATGCTTTCTACTTGTAGACAATGTAGACTGAAACTCGTGGGTATTTGAAACAATACTAGGATCACAGTGACTGTGTTGTGGAGACACCCAAGATGACCTGTGTAAAATATATTAATAGTTGATGCCACGAAAGTGTAAAGTGCATGGATATAAGGAGAAGCGACTGAAACAAGATGGTAGAAGGCCCTAAAGGTAAGGAAATATTTGAGTTCTTAGCACACAGATCAACGCTCCCACATTCATATTGCAGCACTCAGCCTCGGCCCAGGGTGCAGTTTTCTCTCAGGAGATATCCTTAAGGTGTTTGAGGAGGCCAGAGTTAATAGATGAAATTTTTTAGTGTCTATAGAAGGGTTCGGCTAAGGTTGATTAAGCTGTTTCTTTTCTTATTTAATGCCTGATATGTCAGCCAAAGGCAGTATTCAATTCCTTAGTGACTTGCTCTGCCAGCTCAGGCATTAGGCCAATTTCTTCAGACAGAACAAACCTCTCTTTTGCCCAAATGTTTGCTCAACAGGTGACTGCATTGGTTTTTTACACCAGTGAAATCTTTGTTCCGCTTTATTTATATTTTGTTACAAGCTGCCGTCTCAAACTGTGTTTTATTTAATATTTGATCTTCAGGACATGACTGAAACACAACATTTTTGTGCCCTGCTGACCGGAAGTCAGAATTTATTTAAGTACTCAAATGTCCATGTAGTTTATTTTAAGAGTGGTAATATACCTGATTTACTGATGCTCTTTTTGGAAAAGTTAGATTCACCAGCTTTTCTTAAAAAAAGAATTGCCATAGAACAAAATGAATATTTTTTATAACTGAATAAAAAATGTATCATGAAATCTCTTATATTTAGCATTAAACATGTCTTCTGAGGAATATTATAAATTGAATATCCAGAGGTTCAAGAATTAAATCAATCATAATGATCAACTTTTAGGACTTTCTTAGAATTAACATTCAAGTATTGACAAATGAGATATTATATATTAATATTTCAATTTAACCGACCCTAAATCCATAATAAATAAGACTCAACCTTGTGAGAGATGATTTGGCAAAAGAATGCCGAAGAATCAATTAGCAATCAATTAGTAATTCAATGATAGAATCATAAAATTAAGTATCTTCTAAGGAAGGAACAATCATTTGGGATTGAGAACATGTTGAAAATTCAGTGGCAAAATCAATTCTCTGCTCTCCAAAAGTGTCTTGAAATTGTTGGTGCAAGTAGCAAGTATTTAAACCTCAGCAGCCAAAAGGCAATGATTGTAATTCAGGATTTCACAGAGAAGAAGAAAGGTGATATTTTATGTGATGATTGGTGTTCTAATTAAGAAGGCACCATGCTGAAAGACTGGTCACAAAACTAAAGGGCACTTTTTAAAAATTCTGGAACATATTAGAACATGCCTTGAGTTACTTATAAAAAGCACCGTGAGACATGCACTGAGAGCTTGAACATGAATGAAGATAGGAATAAACTTGTCACAAAAAGAAAGTTTATGAATAGTTTGAGCCTGATGCCTAAAATTGATGGTAATTCAGAAAAAAAGGTCATTTAAAATTTTTTTCAATGTTTCCATTTTTTGGTTAGTTTTTTGAAAATACTTCACATGTAGGTAAAAATAAATCAAAAGTGTTACAAAAACACTTAACAAGGTTTTGATGTGGGTACAAATTATTTAAATGCATTTACCTAAACGTTTTTAAGCAAAAATTTGAAAATAATCAGAAAAAAAGGTCTGCTTCATGTAAAACCCTGATACTATTAAAACATTTTGATAGGTATATAAATCTGAAAGAAGAGGTATTCGAATTATAATCAAACATCTTTCATCCAAGAACATTATCACTGGCAAAGTAAATAAAATAACCACTAGCAATAATGGCTGTAGAAAGAATGCACTGTAAATCACAATGTAATAAAGCACTTCAAATTTCAATTGATCAGTGCTTCTAAAACTAATCTGGGCAGCATTTTCATTAGCCTAAATGATCTGCAGAAAAATAATTTTAATTTCATTTAATATTCTTTACCATGTCTATGACCTTCGAGCATATAAATGTCAAAAGACAAAACTTGAAATACAATGTGAGAAAAAATTGTATTTTATTACTCATTGACATAATTTCAATTTTTCAAAGATCCATACAAAACTAATAATCAAACTATTTTTAAAAACACCTATTTATCATTCTAATTGGCATACCCTCATGTGTGGTGACATTCTAATTCTCTCTTCTCTCCCCTACCCCCTCCCTTACCCCCGTGGCACACACTCTGATATCCATCTGAGACAAATAAATTTTACTTTCCAAAGGGAAATAATTTTCTTATTGTGAAAATGAAAAGTGGACAGAAAAACAGTGACATGTGGGTAACAAGTACTATTCAATATAAAAGTACTATTATCCAGTAATTGTGAGGCAAGAAGTATTTACAACTCTTTTGGCAGATTTGTTCCTCTTTTCATCTGTCATTACATGTAATCGGTTTTTTCAGTAATTTTTAAAAATGTCCAAACATTTGTCATTAACTTTGATAGAGCTGATATGGCATTGTGGTTTTATAAGAAAATGTCCATACATTTACAGAGATGGAAAATTTGCCAGGATGTCATTGAAAGGCAGAATTGTGAATTCAGTGACAGAAAAATCTAACACTGCCTGAAAGAATAAACCCAAAGAAGTTGAATTAATCAAATGTTGCTCATCTGAAAACTACTTCGAGCCAGAACTGGTCAACAAATATTTGAGTTTGGGCCATAATCCTGAAAGACACAGTCCAGAATGTTGAAATCTTGAAAGATCAAAATCTCTATAGTCTAAATTTCTGAAAATAACTATTCCAAAAGATCAAAATCTTGAAAAATAATTACGGAAAAATAAAAAAACAATTCTTAAAAAGACATTTATTTGCATTTTTAAAAGGGAATTTGAGAAACATAAAAAACACAACAGAACCCTTCATAGGCCACTTTACACAATAACATAGCAAATAATAATATATTAATACATACTTTTGCAAGCATAAGCATTCGGGTATACTAATGACAGTCCCGTGTGTGTTAACAGTTTGGAGCAGATGGACCATATTCATAAAGAAGTAGGTCGAAAAGTGAAACGTATAAATCATATCACTGTGGTTGGTAATTGTGTGCGCCCAGCTTTATAATCGCTGCTGTCATCTGAAATACTGTGACGGACAACCTACGTCTTTTGATGACATAGATCAAAAGCTATGATGGGTTATTACTGTATAGGCAATCACCCAAAAAGCGGAGGTTTCGAGACAGTGTATCTTTCACAAGTGTAGATTTACAAAAAGGACATCTCTTCATTTATCGAGGATGTTTCAACATTTTTATGTACACTCATAATATGCACAAAGTCAACACTGAGATAATGCACTTTCATAAAATCAAATTTGCAAAATAGTGTATATAATGAATTAGCACTCTTCCAAAAGTCTTTAACAATTTATTACTCCAGTACTGGAAATGATTTGAAGATGAAATATATAGCCCAGCAAATTGTAAAAAATAATGCCAGCCATTTAAAATAGTGGGGAAAAAACTTAGAGAAAAACCTAAAAAAAAATCTAAAAAGAAAATTTGACACATGAGAAAGTGTATTACACAGAGAGATTATGTACAATTGCAGGGAGGCAGACATAAGAGCTGTTACCAATAAAGTTTGTCTTTTTTTTTTTTTCATTCAGCTCAATACGTTTGGCAGAAAATTCAGATGAGTGGATTGTCACATGATAGGGCGGTGACAAAAACTTCAGTTAAACATGTGTCATTTTTCTGCACTGCCATTCCTTCCAGCTGATGAAATTTCAGGATTTTTTTTTTTTTTCTCACCTTTTCAATTTGGATTTTACTGAAGCTTTTAAGGAGTTAAAGCTGCAAATGCTTAAACAAGCCAGTGAAGTTACTGACTGGTTTGAAATTCACTTTTAGAAGCCTCGGTCAACCCTCTTCCAAATCTGTCATTATGTTTCGGCGGTTCGATTGAAATTCATTTTCTTCTGCAATGTCCATCAAATCTTCGAATAAACATTTATAAATTGCTTCATTTTTTTTCAGTCATTTATACATAAAAGAGCAGATAAGTTCTAGCATTTTTGAATGCAACAGGCACATAAATTGTATGTAGTTGATCAAAAATAGTGGGGACAGTTTTGAAAGTACCATCCATTAGCCAAAATGAAGCATGCGCTAGTTTTTCTATGTTAGATTTACTGGTAAATACAAGGATTCTGTTATCTTCCACAGTCAAATCCCTGACTGAGGATAGTTCACCATATAATGTTTTCTAACACTTGAGGAAACCTCTATATCAACAAGTGTCTGATTCAGAAGGTCTCTGAGCTTGTCAAATTCTTCCTATTCTCTGATGAAGGGTGTTTTTTTGTTGTTTATGGTGTGTTTGCCTACTTTTTGTTTGGTTGTTTGTTTTGTAGAGATAGGGCTCTCACTATGTTGCCCAGGATGGGGGCTGGAGTACAAAATCAGCACACTACAGCCTTGAACTCCTGGGCTCAAGGGATCCTCCTGCCTCAGCCTCCAGAGTACCTAGGACTGCAAGCACATACCATTGTACCCAGTTCAAAGGACATTTTTGAAGGCAAGCATGGCACTGTGTGTGAAGGAGCAGAAATCATGCACGATTGAATAATTTGGCAATGGAGATTTTTTGTATTTTTTTGCCTGCATTTTTACTTCTGCTATGATCTTCGAAACACTCAAAACATTGAGGGCAGATCTTCCCATCTAGTCCACTCAGACTTGCTGTCAACCTCACGTTAGATTCAAAATCCAACCAGATCTTAATAGGATGGCCAATGGGATGAAAGTAAAATGATACATTTAGATACTTTTTACGGGTTAACCTTTTAATTACATTTTTCTTAAAGAGCTGTCAGATTTCTATTTCTTGAGGAGATATTTTCACCAGTGTGTTGTTCAATTCCACGGGTTAAGCTTTCTTCGTTATTAAGAAAATTTAATAACGTTACTAATATTTATACATATTAGAGAGGTTGTTATTAGTTGCAATTTCATCTTTTAGAAAAGACAGAGGCAGACTTCCCAAACTAAAGGTGAAATTTTTAAACATATGCAACAAAAATATCCCTACAATGATTATAAAGATGGCATTCAGAGCACCAATGACAATACCAACAGGCACACCTTGCCATTCCAGCAAGTGAAAGCTGATATTGTGAAGAACACTTAATTACTGGAGTCACTATGGAAGTGTCGAATATTTTCAGGGCCCGATATAGGTAATGAATCTGTGTGCTCGCACAGAGGGGGCTCTGCAGCGGGAGCCAGGCCAGATGATGTCCCAGCACAGGTGACAGCTCTTTGATAGCAATGCCCAGGTCCTTAACTCAGGAGACTAAAAGTGCTCCGACTTGAGTCAATTGTTACGTACACAGGAATATCTGTCTGTCCATCGCAAAGTCCCACCACAAAGGTTAATTTAAGGACACAATAACCACAAGTGTTGCAAAGACCACAAAACCTGGATCACTTAGCTCGTGAAACATTTCCCGTAAGTTCTCTAATTCTTCTTCTGGAGCACGAATGACTATAGATCCTAGAATACTTAGCAAACACCCAATATTCCCATGAGTTTTTCGTTTAGAAAGTAGAATGAAAGAAAGGCACTTTCTAGGTGGCTGAGCGCTCCTAGTGGAGTCACCAGCGTGCCTGGTGCAAACGGGAACTCAGCGACACTTGCCACCTCGCCCGCTCTCGCTGACAGCTGTTCAGCGCACCGCGACCGCTCTGTGAGACACGCGCTTGACACGCTCTCGTGGAGCCCTTTCTGGGAAGTCGCGGACCTTTTTCTTTTTTCCTTCTTCCTCTTCAAAATGAAATCCCCTCTTGTGAAAATGCTGGAGCTCGTGGCCGATCCCGGACTAATATAAAAGTTATATTTTCCACCCCCCTGGCTCTCGTCTCGTTTGCTACTGACGACGTTCCTGTGGATCCCACTGACCACGGAACAGGAAAACTGTTAGTACTGGAGGCGGGATGGCGCAGCCTGCGTAGTTAGAACAGAACCTCAGTGGGAGAGCCCTGAAAGGAATGAATTCTTTGCTATTCCCTCTGTTTTCAACTCTGTAATTGAATTCAGTTCAATCACAGCTAAGACAGCATGTAAATTTAATATGGTCTCTCTTATGAAAAAAGGCCAGAAGAGGTGAGAGGTGACTTATTTAGTTTCATTTGCTCATAAATCACCCTTTATTCCCATTTTAAGTTTTAAGCTCTGGCGATTTAGCTTCTATTTCAGTTGGCAGACAACCCCCATGGCTTTCCCCGCATTCCCACCCACCCCATCAGGTGTTAAATCACCCTGGCTCACAGGAGCACACCCAGTCCACCAGAGTCCCCTCCTCCTGCGCTCAGGTGGCCACCTGATCCGTTGAGGTCCAGTGGGAAGTGCGAACCCCTGGACTGCAGCCTCGTGTGCCGCCTCTTCCAAGGGGGGGGGCACCAAGGAGAAGCTGGCCCGGCTGTCCATGACTGAGGGCAGCTGCCCAGGAGCAAGAAACTATAATTAACAACAAAAAATATCATCAGGGTCTAATGAATATAGAAATTCTTCATATTTACTCTAGGATTTTTTAGACAGGATTAGAGCTTCTAGTTGACTGAAAAAGATTTGAATGCATTGTTTGACAAAGAAGGGAATTTTGGGGTGAAGAAGAAAGGAAAGAGAGACAGGAAGGACAATTTTTTTTCAAATTCTTTAACAAACTATTTTTTTGCTACTTACTAAGACATGAACTATTCATTAAAATATATATTCATTAAAACATGTTATAAAATATAACATGTTTGCATGCTTCAAAGAATGACCAAAACAAGCATCCATGTCTTTAACACCTTCGAGAGAGAAAGCATCACTGATAGCATACTCTTTGCTCCTCCTGGCTGCCTTCGTGTCAGAGAGAACCAGCAAAATTTTGTGTTAATCACTTTCTTTCCTCTTAAAAAGTTATTGGGACATTTATGTAGTATTCAGATTAAAATATGTTGTTTATTTTTGCAATATCTGCAAAACATTTATTGAAATTTACATAAAAGAAATCATGATATATGCATATTTTTTACCACTTGACTTCTTTTCGTTGAAATCAAATTTGTGAAACCTATCCATGTTTACGCCTCTAGGTTGCTTATTCATTTGTATTGTAGGATCGTATTGCATTGTATGACTATGTCACAATTTATCTGAAAAGTTTACTGTAGATGTACATTTAGATTATTTCTTTGTTATTCTTCCTACAAACAGGGCTTCCATGAAGGTCTTGTACATGTTTTCTGTGTCACATACAGAAGAGATTCTTCAGTGTTTGAGTTTAGGAATGGACTTGTGGGCTCTTAGGGTACAAGCATTTTTGCTCTTATTGGATAATTGCAAATTGCTTAATAAATGGTTTAAAATGTTAAATATGGACAACTTGATTATGAATGCCCTTTGTTTCCCATTCTTACCTTTACTAACATTGTCATATTTTTCATTTTTTTATGTTTGTCAATCTTGTAGGTATAAAATGTAATATTACTGTTATTACTAATAAGATCAATCATGTGTTTATATAATGATTGGTAATTCATGCTGTCTCTTATGTAATGCTTTTTGCATGTTTTCCATGCCTTTAAATTCTTTTTCTTTTTGATTTGTAGGAAAATATTTAAAATGCAGTAATCATTTTGTGTGGGTATGTGTATATATATATGTGTGTATATGTATATTGTATATGCTGTGTGTGTATATATATAGAGTCACAAATATCTTATCCAGTGTGTTGGCTAATATTTTTATTCGCTCTATGGTACATTTTTTATTGGGATATGAACAATTAACACCAGACCTGCCTTCTTAACCAATTTTTAAGAATGAAATACAGTATTTTTGACTATAGGTACAATGTTGTACGGCAGATTGCTAGAGTTTATTCATCTTGCTTGACTAAAACTTTATACCCACTGATTAGTAATACCCCATCTTTCCTTGCACCCAGCTCCTGGAAACCACCATTCTACTCTTTGATTCTATGAATTTGACTATTTTAAATACTTCATATAAGTGGAATCATTTCATATTTGTCTTTCTGTGACTGGCTTATTTCACTTGGCGTAATGTTCTCAAGGTTCATTCATGTTGTCACATTTCACAGAATTTCCTTCTTTATCAAGGCTGAATAAGATCTCATTGCATATGCAGAGCTATTTATCTATATATAGATATATCTCCTACATTTAAAAAAATCCATTCATCTGTTTGTGACATTTAAGTTGTTTCCACTTCTTGGCTATTGTGAATAATGCTGCTATGAACATAGGAGTACTAATTTCTCATTCAGATCCTAATTTTAATTCTCTTGGATAAATATCCCATCATGTGGTTCTATTTTGAATTTTTGGAGGAAACTCCACATTGTTTTCGAAGGTGGCTACACTATTTTCCATTTTCACCAAGAGTACATAGGGTTCCAGTCTTTCTGCATCTTCTCCAACTCTCATCCTCTTTTTTTTTCTTTTGTTAATAGCCATTGTGACAGGTGTGCGGCGATATTAAATGTCTCAATGGTGATTTTGATTTGCAATTTTTTGACGATTATGGATGTTGAACATTTTTTTCACGTACCTGTTGGCCATTTCTAAGTCTTATTTAGAGAAATGTCTGCTCAAGTCTTTAGAGCACTCTTTAATTGAATTGGGTTACCAGGTTTTTTTTGTTTTGTTTTGCTATTTAGCTTTAAGAGTTCCTTATATATTTTGGAGATTAACCGCTTGTCAGATATGTGATTGGCCAGTATTTTCTGCCATTGCATGTTACCTTTTCATCTTGCTAATTGGCTCCTTTGTGCAGAGCTTTTTAGATTGATGCTGTCACTCTTGATTATTTTTGCTTCTGTTGCCTGGGCTTCTGGTGTCAGAGCTAAGAAATCATTGCCAAGACCAATGTCATGAAGCCTTTCCTTTATGTTTTATTCTAGGAGATTTACAGTTTCATTATTACATTTATGTCTTTAATCCATTTTGAGTTGGTTTTGTGTATGATGTGAGATAAGGGTCCAGTTGTATTCTTTTGCATGTGGATATCCAATTTTCCCAGCACTTTAGTTGATGAGACTCTCCTTTCTCCATTGTGAATTCTTGGAACCCTTGTCGAAGACCAGTTACCTATAAATATGTGGCTCTATTTCTGGGCTGTCTATTTTATTCTATTGGTCTTATATTCATCTTTATATCTGTACCATAATATTTTGTGTACTTTAGATTCGTGATATACTTTGAAATCAGGAAATGTGATGCCTCCAACTTTATTCTTCTTTCTTAAAGTAGATTTGGCTTTTGTGGTTCCATGTGAATTTTATTTTGTTTTTCTGAATTTATCTGCTTTCTTACTTGATTGTGCTGCCCACAACCTCCATTTAACACTAAATGTATATGTTGGTAATATGCTTCTTTGTCTTGACCTTCATTTCTAATATGAATGCTTTATGCTTCCTTTTTGACAACAAGGCTTTGTGAAGATACCTGCACTAAATATTTGTCTATATTCTCACTTTAAAAGATATTTTAATCATTAGTGGTTGTTAAATTTCATCCATTTTTTAAAAAATCTATTGAT
>CAUYSK010038656.1:0-56227 GCA_963575035.1 Avahi laniger
TGTGCACCACCCAAATGATGGACATATTTGAAACTCGGACTTAGGGAGGGAGGTGGGGGCAAGGGCAACATATGTAACAGAAACATCTGTACCCCCATAATATGCTGAAATAAATTTAAAAAATTAAAAAAAAAAAAAGGAAAAAAAAAAAGAAAAGCTTTTAATACTAAAAATGGTCTGATTGATCTACCTTATCTGTTTCCATATGTCTATGATGTATGATATTTCCCTAACTAATTTCAAAAACACTGGCCTCCTGCTGTTTGTGAACTATATTGGCTACATTCTCACTTCAGATGCACTTCAGGTTAATGTTAATATCCCTCTGGAATATCATCTCATTCATTTCTTTCCTTCATCTCTTTTAACAAGTGTCACCTTCTCAAAGAAACTTTCCCTGTCCAATCATTAAAATTACATCATTGGTATTCTTCCTTTCTTCCCCTTTCCTGCTTGTTTTTCCTGTAGTATTTATCTAACATAACATATAACTTTTTTCGTTTTTCCCACAGTATAAAATAAGCTCTATCAGGATGGAAGAGTTGTTTTATTTTTTTCACCTGGAGCAGTAACTAGAACATACCAAGTCTCAATAAATATTTGTTGAATGATTAAATGAAGAAACAATGTGGTCTAAAGAAACACAAAGAAGTATATCTGCACCCTAAATCATCAAATTTAATTGCCTTCTTTTGTCTGACTTCCTAACACTAAAGTTTTGCTTACTTAACCTAAGAATCTATAAGTGCTGAAATACCATTCTCAAAAACTGTATTTCCATTTTTATGTTTAGAAGTTATTTGTGCTTCAGTGAAATTAATATCCTTAAGATGTGTTGTGCTGATGGAAGTGAGTGAGCATGCTCTGAGTGAAATGGGGCATGGGTCTGGATTTGACTGGAGTGCTGCATTTTAAAGGGAAGAATGAAGAAATGTAAAATACTTCACTATATGGCTTTTCTTGATTTCAGAATCTTTTTATTCTCCTTACTTTTTCTGTTTTTCAATTCTTCCCTAATCTTTGCTAATGATAAACATTATGCTGTTTTACCAATTGATACAAAAAAATGGAGTCAACTTCCCTTGAGGCGGAAATTCTATGTATCTCCTCACAAAAATGCAGACATTTCTGGAAGTTGCTGAGAGATGTGTCTTGTCTCTCTTCAGTGGTATAACACATGCATTTAATTATTTGATTATATGAAATAATTTTTTTTCTGACAAAACCCAATAATGTAACCAAAAGCCCAGAATTTGAAAACAAACATAGCAAGAGAGGATATTTCTTGTATCTCTTTCCTGTAACATTGGCAAATGTTACAGATGGATGTCTGCCATCCACAGGCATCATTATTTTGTTGAAATGATGGCCAAAATAATTGACCAGAATTATCACCCCTTAGTCGAATAGAAATATCCAATCACTCAATTTCATAAGTTTTAATAATTTTAGATAATGCTTTCGAAAGTTTGGCAACTACTGGCATAACATCTTAACAAAAACAACAAACAGAGTACTATTTTATTAAACAAAGTTACACTATCCAAAATGCCTGGAAAGCAACTTACACATTCATTTAGCCTGGCATTTATTAAACTACTTCTTTGGAGAATTATTAAATTAAAGATAAATTGTCTATCAGAGATGATATGAATTTAGTTTGTATGCTGCAGAGTAACAAGTATAATATATAAAGTTTACATTGAAATGCTTATGTAAAAATTACATCATGAGTCATAATTAAAATCATTATTACCGCATTCCATAAACAACCACGTTGTTCACACTTTTCTTCAGTTGCCACGTCTGCATCTGGATAACAGGAAAATGTTTCATTTTCTGAGAAAATTTGATTCCATTGAACATTAAAGCTTTTTCCAAGGTTAAAGTTGAGATCGTTAATTAGAAGAATCTTTGAAGAAAAAAATCAAAACATTAAAGATTATTTCTCATCATTGCACAATTTAAAAATATTTAACATTTTACAAAATGTGGCAATTACAGCAATTCTTCAAATCAAATCATTACTAGTTTTAATACAACACTTGAAGAACAGAATAGACAGGAGGAAAGTGTCATACAACTGAAATGCCTAGAACCTCAAGATGAAAAATCTATGAGAGATTGTACAATACTGATGGAAAAGCATTATCTTTAAATTCAGACATGAGTTCATTCTCAGTTCTGCCATTTAATGCTCATGAATCTTTGGGAAAATTATATATTATGCATTATCCTCAATTTCCTTCCCTATAAAATGGGGATAATAACTCCCACTAAATGGGTTGCTACACAGATTGAATGAGATGTAAAATTTAAAACATCTAGGACAATGCCTAGGACATGCTAAGTTTGAAATAAATGTTAGTTCTCTCAAGGAATATACAGGGAAAAAAATATTGACCACTTTTGTTGATACAGAGGCTCCTAGAGTCAGAGAAGGGAAATACATATTTCTTTCATGCTACACCTATTATTAACCACTATTTACAATGTTTGAGAAACAAATCGGAGTGGAGAAAATATGGCATTATGCAAAAAAGAAAAAAAAGAGAGGATATATACACACACATACAGAATTATTATATTGTGCATATATAACATATATAAAATTATATATATATACACACACACACATGATTATTTCTATTATTGGTATTGCAAAGTTAAGTTTGGTTATTGCTTATATATCTTAGGAATTAACATGGACAAGATTTGTCCCAACTAGATTTTCATCTGCATAGCTTATTCTTTCGTATCCACCAAACATACTTCAAAACTCTACTTTGAGAAATGAAAGTTCATATGAAGATCAGTCCAAGCACAGCAGAATTAGAAAGGTGTATTACTGGTATCTATGTCTATATTTATGTAAGTATAAAATAGACATAAAAATACAGATATAAATTGATTTGTACACATAACCAAGCAGACTTATTTTTGTATAATGCCATCTTGTAATCTTTGTTAGATTCATAAAGTTCTCAATAAGCTTGCAATTATTTAATTTATATTATTTTATTCTTATAGTGCTAGGAATATATATATATATTATATTATGTTTACTAGGTAAAAAATAATTAACCATTACGTATTTTTCTGAAAATTGCTAAGTGAGTAGTACCGGGCCATAAGGCTTAGGGGTTAGACAAAAAATGTTATAAGACAATGCTCTGTATCTTAAATAATTTATAATTTATCTATGCTGATATTAACAATAATTTGATATTATATAAATGGTGGAAAGGTAAATACCAAAAAATCGTTTCATGTTTTAATTATTACTTTCTGTGACATTTCAAATACATTAACTTACTGCTCAAAGCAATATTATGACTTAAATATTACATTTTACAGATGAGGAAGCTGAGATAATGCAGGGCTGGAATTAGAGCCCAGTTCTGTGAGTCTTTTCCCTCACTACTACACCTTTTAAAAGAGACAAAAATCACAAGATGAGGAAGGCTTTCTACAGGAAGGAAAAAGTATAAATAAAATTTTGAAGTCAGGAAACTACAAGATACATTCTGAGGGCAATGAAAGTTCATAAAAGAAGGAATAGGGAGAATGATTGAAGAAATGGGTTGAATGAATATGCTGAGAAATCTTAAATAGGAAGCTAAAACATTTGGAATTTTTGTTGTATGCAAATGGTAGGTTAGAGTTCAGAGCGGGAGAATGGTATGAAAAAATATTGGAAAGGACTGTATAAGTGACGTCCAACAGAAAATGAAAAGAGGGAGAAGTAGCAAGATGTTCCATTCATGTTGATATCTAAATACAAATTGGAATGACTTAAAATAAAAGATTGGCAGCTAAAGTGAAGAAAAGAGAAAAGAATGAAAGAAAGAAAGAGAGAGAGAAAGAGAGAGACAGAGAGAGAAAGAAAGAAAGAAAGAGAAGGAAGAAGGAAGGAAGGGAGGAAAGGAAAAAAAAGAAAGAAAAAAAGAGAGAGAGGAAGGGAGGGAGGCAGGAGGAATCTTGAGAGGGTGGGAAGGGGTAGGAAGGGAGGAAAGGAAGGAAGACGTGGCATGAAGGAAAAAATAAATAGAATAAACCAAGTGTGTGAATGGTTGCATGACGTTAAATGTGACAGTACATGACAGCTAAAATATTTAAAAAGATTGTATTTACCTGATTTGAAGCATCATAAGTAAAATTGTTGTGAGAATTCATTGGTTGATTGTTTTCTGCCACTTGAACTTCTGTAACAGTGTCTGTCAACCCAAGAACTTTTATTGTCTCAAATGCTAAGGTAGTTCCTTCCTGGTATGATGAATGTGTGCATGTAATACTTAAAGCATTCTGGGGAAAAAAGTATGTAATATTTATTATACACTAAGTCATCAGATACAAACCTTAAATAACAATATAGGTGTGAAATAAGAGAAAAAAAGCAAGCATCTACCTCTCTATTCCTACCAATTCTCCCCATCCAAGTAGCATATATAAATATACATATGAATAACTCTTCATTTTTTTGTATATGTGCCATAAAACTTTATTTTCAGAGATAATCTAAATCACTCATGATGCAACACATATATAATCTTTCTTATTCTAGCTGTAAGATTGATTTAAAACATCTTAGCTTTGGCAAAAAAGAATATATAAAGAAATCCAATATCTATGAAAATCATTCCTATTAATTGTCAGTTTAACTTTGCATATAGGTTTTTCATCCTTACCCCAAATCTACGCCAGTTATTACTGTGATTGATACATTAAAACATTTTCAAATATGCTGAAATTATTTTCATAAGGCATGTTACTTAAAAACAGACATAACACTTTAAGAAGTCTAAAGATTTCTGTGTATCAATTTCTCATCTATTACACTTAAATTTAAAATTTTAAGGTAATGATTTCTTTATAATTTAAAATTTAAAATTTAGCAATTTAATTTAACAATTTATTTTATTACATTTAGTTGAAATCTGGAGGTAAATATAATATAAATATCTTTTCAAAACTTTCATGATAAAAGAATAACCTAGACATTAACAAAGTATACATTTAACTACCTTATCAAAGAAGAATGCTTACATTAGAAGCTGAAAATGTATATAATATGTAGTTGTCATTCTGTATGGTATCTGAAATGAAAAAAATGAAATTATTAAAACAAAATGGAATGTTAAAGTATCTGCTCTTTTTTGTTACAGTTATATAACACTAGAAATTTGAAAAAAAATAGATATTATTAATTGGACATCCTAAAAGGATTTTTTAAATTAAGTTTTTTAACTGTCTCTAAACAAAATAATCTTGGTATTTTATATTCCCAGTAGGTAAAATGAATATATATATATATATATATGACCTAGTTTAATTTTTTGAAGACTGTTAATTAAATGTTTCTGGAAATTCAGGGAAGTGAAAACTTATAGTACCAGATAATTATAAATTTATATTTGAGTGGTACCTTAATCTCTTTCTAGTAAACCACATAACAGTACATTTTCCCTAGAAAGACACACCATATGATAATTTTATTTTGCATCTTTTTGTTTATGTTTTTATTATTTTTTATTATTTGGGGAACAAAGAATGAATCTGGAGACATGATAAAGATTGAAATAAAATTTATTTTGTAATTGAAATAAATTTTAATGAGAAAGATGGAAGACAATAATTTTCTGTAGCATATATAATAAAACTTTATCAACACATCTGTTTAACAAAAATACTGAAGGTTAAAACTAAAACAATTTAGAGAAAAGAGAGCGCGAAAAATATAAAGGGAATCTTAGGATTTATATAATACTTTCAACAACATTGCTGAAAATTCTAATCCTGGGAAATAAAATTGCAGTCAGAACTTGAAGACCACTTTATTGTTTGTATGTTTGCCTACAAATTCGTTACTCAGAATTATGATTTTCTTTAAATTTTTATATGACTATAATTATATAGATATTATAAGATAACAAATTAAATTATATTCTTCATGTTCTTAACCACTTACTTACATGAATAAATTGTTAATATAAATTTTTACCAGAAGAAATAAAGGGATGTATATGGAAATATGTATATAACTCAAGAAATAAGAATAACCTTAAAGTCTTGCCCCACAGGCTACCAATAGAGGTCTTATGTCAACAGCATTGTTTGATGACTACAATTAATTTAGGTTCTGCTGGAATCCACTTTGACAGAACTTATATGTAGTAAGTGCTTGAAACCTGTTCTCATGGGAAAGCTTACCTTAGTGTGCTTAAGTCCCCAGGTGTTTGAGAAAGAGCAAGATCATTGGTGTGCTGAAATAGAATGAGAAATGGACAGTAGCTGGGGATAGTGAGTGTGTGTGTACGTGTGTGCATGCATGCACGCAACACCATAGAGTACAGATCATGGTAAGCTCTCTAGATATTAGTAAAGACTGTTGCTCCTAATCAAGTAAAATGGAGAATCATTAGAGGGTTTTGAGCAGAGGTGTGATGATTTGAGTCATCTTTTGAAAGGATTACTCCACATGCTGGATTGTAATAGAATGCAAAAACGGACTGACAAGAACTACAGACTTATAGATCAGTTAGGGAGCTATTGTAGTAATTAAAAGAGAGTGGTGATAGTGATGGAGTTGATGGAAGTATCCAGATCAAGGTAGAAGCAATAGAAATTCACAGGTTGTGAGAGACAATAGTCAACTCCAAGGTGTTTAGCACCTGTAGAGATGAAGTTACCATCCACTGACAAGGGGAAGACGCTAGGTCTAGCAGATACGTGGTGGTAAGGTCTGAGTTCTATTTTGGCAGGTTACATTTTGGATTTTCATTAGACATACAAAAGGAAAGGTGAAGTACACAGAGGTCTGGTCTGGAGATAAAAATTTGGGAGTCAGATAAATGGTACAAAAGACTACACTTATCAAGGCAATGACTACAGCTAAACAGAAAAGAACAGAGGACATTTATGATAAATGGCTGTGAGAGTTATATCTTAATTCACAGCTTGCATCAAGGAAGATCTCCCGGTGAATTGATTATTCTATATAACAAATTTTATTTTGAATACATTGGTATAATACCATAAATAAAAGTTATTTATTTAAGCAAATATTAGTTAACTGAGTGTGACTACCACAAGTCCTAGGAGAGAATTATTGGATCCCTATGGTAGTTTTAAAATATCTACATTTTCATAAATAGATAAGACTAAAAGACAAGATTTTTTTTATAAATTCCATATTTTCAGATTATAGGAGAGCACACCAATACATAGACCACTTACTGAATTAGATTAGAAATATTTGAATGTTTCCTATACATTTATAGGCATTTAGGATATCCTTTAATACATCTTGAGGAGTAGTGAGGCAAAATAGATGCTAAACTGTAATTTTTTGTACACACATATAAAACACATACATAAGAGCCCTCTGTTAAAAGAAATAAGATTTTTAAAAACCCTTAAATTTATAAGGAAAATTATAATTGACTAATTAAATCCAAATGGAAAAAGTTACCATGGAATAATTACATATAAGCACAAAATAGCTCATTTTTAAATTTTCTTGCTATACTGAATTCTCAGGTTTGGAGCTCAAGAAATAAAACTAAAGATACTTAATAAGGAAAAAAATTGTGAACTATTTATATGATGACATTGTCACCTCAAATTATTTGACATTATTTAACTAAACCTTTAAATGTTGAGGGTTTTTTTTTGTTTACAGTAACAAAATTTTAGTTTTAACTACTACAATAATTTAAAATAGTTAAAATATGATGCAATTTGTCCATCTGGGAACTTATTAACCAAACTTATTTTTTATTTAAAATATTAATCTAATACATAAATATAAAGATAAAATATTATCAAATATTTTTACAACAAACAAATAGAAAAAACAAAACTGGATATTTTAATTAAATATATATAACTCAAATAAAAATGTTAAATTTCATAACATAACCTAAGGCCTACAATATATGGAAACAGGCATTAGAAATGAAAATGTGTGATATTTTAAAAATGGATGCGACTTATGTAAAGTCAAAATTTCCCGTCATCAGAATGAACGTTTAAAAGTATATCACTTTGAAACTTACTTGTAGTTTCTCCATCATCCCAGAAAAGGTCTCCTTTTGCTGTGTTATTTTCATCTAATGCAATTATAAGTCCTAGGGGATTCTTACGGCTGTTAAGGAAAATTAGGTGCACATATGATTAAAAATAAATATATTATAGTAAAAATTCTATGGATAAGTCCATTTCAACCTATTTTATAATAAATCTGTTTATATGCATTAATAATTTTAATATCGATTTTCTTATAAGAATGTGGAAATAATTTATATACTTAGAAAATAAAGAAATAAATACAATACTGGATTTTTTGAAGTCTAAGAAACCTACAAATTGAAACGGTGTAATATTTTAATTCAAAAAGAAAAATTAAATGTGTCCTATGAATGCTCAGTACAAGCTGTATAACCCTAAACTGCAATGTATTAAGTCTACATCTCATGTGTAAAACAATGAAAAGTATAATATAAAAATTAAAAAAAAGTTTGGCAGAATCTCCAACAACCTTAAAAAAGAAGCTAATTGCAACAGAGAAATGAGACATGTGATCGATCAATAAAATTATTTTTCTTATTTTTATATTATCCTAAAATGGTATCCCTCAGGCTGTACAGTCTAGGCAACTACTCTGTACAGAATATATTCCTTTTAGCAATCAGTTACCAAAGTGTATGTTCCTCTTTTTCAGTACATTTCTAGAGTACAACCAATTTTTTAAAGCATAGTCATGAAACAGTTATATTATGACAGTAGTCAATTCTAGAATGCCAAAATAATTAAATTATTAACGCACATTCATTCTCTCATTAATTTGTTCCCTCAACAAATACAGGAAATAGAGAATCTATTATGGGCTGGACACTGTTAAAGATTTGGGGGATAAAGCCGTAAAAGGTCAAGTCCCTGCTTTTATGGAGTTTATAGCCTAGGTGAGGAGGCATACTGCATATAAGAAAAAGTAAATAGTATAATTTCAGATATTCTTAACATTATGAAGAAAATACGACAGGGTAAGGAATAGATAGCAACTATCTGTTGGAGTATTGCAGAATATAGAAAGGCATGTGAATTCAACATGACATCTTCTGTGCCCTTATACTCAGAATGAATGCTGCAAAATGAAGCATCAAAATTTTCAAGTTTCTTCTATTTTTCCAAATATTTCTGAGTTTTACTCTTACTGAACAACTTGGTTTCTCTCTTGCTCTTTACCAAACCTAAAATATCCATCTATTTTATCAACTTAAAAGAAAAACATTTTAGCAGAAAGAAAAATTCTGTGACTTATTTATGTATAGAAATTCAAGTATGTAAAAATCAACATATTCTTTTCTCAATTATATTGCACATATTAATATTGCATATTTTTGTTATCAAATATTATCTTCAATTCCACATATTCTACAGAGAATAGAAGTAAATTTTTGATACAGGAAATGAATTTATAATCTAATTATATTCATTAATTTAATTCAAGACATTTGTAACAATATGCATAATTTGATTCTTTTATAACAATTATGGGTATAGTTAAGCATTACTTTTGTGTGTCAACATTCTTCTGGTGGTAAAGCTAAACATTAAACTCAGATTCGTAATAAAAATACAAAATATTAAAACTTGAATTTTATTGCAGATCTCAATTAATGATTTTCATTTTACCTTGCTGTTGTTGTTACATCTGGTTGTTGAATGGGGATGATATAACCTCCTCTGAGATGTAATCCTATTTTGTCTGCTGGAAGATACATATCAACACGTTGTTTTCGCCAAGGCCTTTTTGCACCCTAATATTTGAAAGATAAAAAGATTTTTTTATTGTTAGTGAAGACTTTAAACCCTATTTTACAAAAATTAAAATTTATACATGGATAGCATGAATTCCTCATGTTAAAAATTGTTTCCATGTACCCAAAACTACATGGAAACAATTTTGATGATGAGCAATTCATGCTATCCAAATATTAATATATTGTTTTCCAACTTTTAGAGAGTTTTTTTTTTTGCTTACTGAACAAATCAAAAGAAAATGTTTAATTTCTCAAAAATACAATCTACATAAAGAAACCTATTTCCTATCTATAACAATTAACAATATATTTAATTAGCTCCACTTTTTATTTTTTGTTTTAGTTTAAATTTAACCATGTCTTTAGAAAGGATTTTCTTAAAATCAGTTTCTATAAAAATAAAGGGTTTGCTTAGCAAATATAAGTGATATGCAAAATAATACTTTTAAAATAAATACTTCTCAAGATGTCTTGGTAAACAGAAAAAACAGATTATGTGCATGAATGCATGTATCTTGACTTTTGAGGTTAAAATGAAAAAATTTTTCCAAATGTTTGGATGTACCATACAAAACAACATATAAGATTAGCTCAGTACTCAATTAATTCTTCTGTCAATAAGATTAATATGTAAAATCGGAAAAAGCATGAAAATAAGTTGCCATTTCTTCCTAAATTACTACTGACCTTTTACTTCCACAATTTAAAAATGAATAATATATCTTTATACTCAAGAATATAATTTCATATTAAAGTCTAGTTCCTGTGTAACAAAGCGTATACTTATGGAAATGTTTACACATTATTCAATTTGAAATTATTATTTTTATAATAGTGATAGAAATCCTAAAAATAGATACGCCAAATGTTGGAGTTACTTTTCCATGTGCAAATGTTTAAAAATATACTTGCAAGTCCATAAGTCTATTAAGGTTACTTACAGTTTCATAATCATACCAAGTAGCATCAGGGATATATGCATTCACTGTATCTGCTCCCTAAAATAAAGCAAGATAATACATATTTTTTTAATTTCAATTTTTAACATAGAAAATCTTGTAAAATATTGTCATGTTTTTACAGTCAAGGGAAAAAGAACTTCCTCTATGTCGCTAAGCTCCATATATCTCCTATAGATCATAAGGCTATTTTATCGGCTTTAGACAATATCATAATGTAAAACATACAAAATGCAAAGAAGCAAAGGTAAAATTAATTGACTTGGCAATTAAAATAACACATCTGTGCATGTTTATTTTTATAAACAACACAGTCATTGTGAGTGTGAACATATTTATTTCTGTATACCTCCACAGACACCTACTTTTAAAAAGCAGATAATAACCACATGTCACACTCCACAATTTTTCCAACATTTACATATGATCACCTGGTTTTCAAGTTACCCTTTATTTATACTTTATTGTGGATTTGGTTATATGTAATTGTCTTTAAGCAATAAATTTATTAAAGTTATAAAACCTACCTGTTTTAAAACAGGAGTAATAAGTAATGATGGGCCCCACAAAAACTCAGTGTCCTCAACCCAGCTGTTCGTATCCTCATAAAACCTAAGAACAATGACAATGGTTAATATATAATGAAAAAAAAAGTCCTTCCAAATTTCTTGTCCACTTTATCTTTTTAGTTTTTTTTTTCTGGGAAATATTATTAGCTTTAATTTTATTTATTCCATAGTCATTTGAATCTCTATGGTTCTCCTGAGAGTCAAGAAGAAAGAGAGAAAGGAAAGAAGGGAGAAAGGAAGAAAAGGAGGAAGGAGGGAGGGAGGTAAG
This sequence comes from Avahi laniger, assembly GCA_963575035.1. Taxonomy (NCBI): domain Eukaryota; kingdom Metazoa; phylum Chordata; class Mammalia; order Primates; family Indriidae; genus Avahi; species Avahi laniger. The sequence goes on from CAUYSK010038656.1 coordinate 11,621, forward strand.
AAAGGAGAGAAGGAATAAGGAAAGGAAAAAGGAAGGAAGAAATGAAGGAAGGAACAAAGGAAGGAGAGAAATTATCTTGTACTCAAAAAAAATCTATCATAGAAGAAAAGGTATTTTTATCTGTAATAAACAACTATTCTGTTTAATTATTTTTCTTTTGTAAGATAGGTTCACAAAGTACCCAAAATCTTTCATATTCTGCTTTCTTCTCTTTGAACTTCTTCATTATAAATTCCTGTTTTGATCTGGATATAAAAGGTTTGGAATGATCTTTAAGTCATTTCTTGAGGAAAAGCCTTGCTCTGTTGAGTTGATGATATACAAGGGTAAGCACAAATCGCTTTTTGTAATTAGTATAGTTCACTCTTGATCTATAGTTAGATTATTTTCTCAATATTTACTTGATGTGTTTTCTATAATTCTATGCTTAATCTTTCTTACTGATATCATTTTCTTAACATATTTTACATATCTTTTTTCTTGTGGGTTCTATTAATTTTCCCATTTGTACCTTATTTTTGTCTAAGTTCCCAAATTAATTATGGTTACAACTACCATTATACAGCTCATCTAATCATTTATATAAACGTAAAAACAAGCAGCAGAATTCTACTTTATATCTTGATTTATTTCTATTAATCTTTTCAATATACACCTGAATATACTTAAAAAGATATTATAATTCTTGTACGTAGTACTCACTCATGAAGAACTGGCCTTGCTACTGTTTCTCCAAACATATGGGCTTTATAAAACAGAGTATAGAGGAAAGGTAATAAGGTGTAGCGAATAGTTAAATAGTTCCTTGATGAAGTAACCAAAAGTGAATTCTGTCCAAAGAATGCAGGATCCTGATGCTGTGGAAAAGGAAGAGAAATTAAAATAAGAAAGCTAAAACATGAATGTAAGTTAAAATAGAAGCATTTTAGCTATTTTTAAAAAGAAAATTGTATACATTTTAGCTATTTACAAAAAATTAAACATATGCCTATTTCATCATCAAGGTATCTTAATATATCTAGTTTTTGTGTTTTCATTTGGTTATATGTTTTAATTAAACTTAATTTTGAAGTGGACATTTCAAGATATTTAAAGTAACATAAAGTGTTGATTTAAATACACGCACTTAGTAAAGATGACATGTTTTTTAACACAGTTGAGCTTTTCACGTGTTAATTGTGGTAGAATGAATTATTGAACTATGAATTATTTTCGTGCTTCCTTGAACCCACAACGTTTCCCATGTGACTTGTGAGTCCCTACCACCGAAGGTAAAGTGTGCCTTCCCACCTCTTGATTTTGAGCTGACCCATGCGACCTATTCTGGCCAATGGGATGTTAGTACACGTGACATATTCAAGTGAACGCTTGAAATATACTATCCTGAGGAATTGCTCTTTGCCTTGCCATTTCCATCGTAAGAATAAGCCCAGTAGTCTGTTGGCTCAGGAACACAGGAAACAGAACTGCCCGGCCCACCTGCAGGCTTGTCCTGTGAAGTACAGCCTCCCTTCTGACTTCATTTCAGATCAAGTGACTGCCTCATCCTAGATGCACTGATGTGAGCAAGCCTGTTTAAATCTCCTGCTTGTGGGTAACAAAATTAACTGAGGATTTCAGCCACCACCTGCCTGCATCCACCATTATGTTTGCACTGAAGCCATGTTCCCTTTGGGTCTCCCAGCCACTGAACGAGCTAGGTGAGAATACTATGCAGGCTCTTTCCTGGGAGATACAGGGAAGGTCAATGGCCAACTTTGCCATGAGGATTCCTCCCTGATCTGACTGAAACTTTGTTAGAACTGGACTGTAGTTTGCAGTTCTCCCTACCAAACTTCCTTCCTTCCCCATCATCCTCACCAGGTTCAGACCTGAATTGTGGTCTGAAGGCTCTCCCCACTTTCTCATGCTCCCTCCCCTTCATCCTTCACGGGTACTTCACCAATAAATCTCTAACATGTCTAACAATGTCTTATCTGCTTTTCAGAGAAGACAAATATAGAATGTAATATAGTGTAGAATACCCTATGGATACAGGTTTCTTGAAAATATCATTTAGGTGGATTAGGAAGTAACTAAACTTTTATTTGTGCCTTTTAATTCTCTTCTATCATGCCTCCTGCCAAGCTGAGCTGAGTAGTTGTGCCTCTTCTCAAACAGAATATCAGCCCCATATGCAACCAATGTGTGAACATAGAATGATTTCTTAATCAACATGCACTTAATTGCTTATCAAAATTTCACCATTCCCTCTAAAAAATATGTCCATGACATATGGAATTCCCAGTTCTGGTAGAATAGCTCTACAGTCTCTTGTATATCTGCTCCTACTAGCTCAAATTCATGTTTTAAAAGAGACAGTTTTGCTTTTCACTGGTATATTTATTCAACATTTATTTATTACAGAAAGACTATGGACTCAAATTGCTTTGCCAATGTCTTTAATTTGTTGTCTTTCTTTAACAAAACAAAAGCTGGAAGTCCTTGATAGTATATATTTTATGAGAGAAAAGTTACTTGCAACTTACATTGGTAGAATCCAGAATCCATACTTAAAAATATTTGGCTGTAATTTAAAAGACTGGTGATTTAACACACTATACAGTATATGCTTTAGGATTAAATAAAATATTGAGGTTGTGAATACTTTTTTTCCATGATTTCCTTATTTAACCTTTTTTATATACAAAATATAGATAGACCTTAAGAAGAGGACTTCTAACTATTCATTAAAAACCATTCTATAAACTTTCAGATCATATCATATCTTTTATAAATTTAATATAAGTGCATTGTTAAAAATACATTTGTGTTTTATTTTAAAACACGGAGAACAAAATGCACTTACCTCATATGCATCACCATTATGGTTTCTGGAGAATGGATAAAATGCCCCAAGTTGCATCCATCTTCTGCAAAGCTCTTCTGTGGTATCACCCACAAATCCACAGATATCTGCTCCAACCTAAATAACACATATATCTATTATTTATGATGTTAAGATTTTCAAATTTTCCTACGTTTTATACTTCAATTGATTATTTTGCATTATTTACTATCTGTTTGTTTAAATGTCTTTATATAGTCTTCTTTATCTCAGTTTCTTTATTTTCCATTTTTGCTCCATCCTTGTCTCTAATTGCATTAGTTTACATACCCTTTCTTCATTGTCTCTTTAAATGTTTTCCTAGTGTCATATTTTTATTTTTAATTTATTCTCTTTTGATCTAATCTCTCATTCAATGATATAGATTATATTATTGTATTAATGTGTTACTACTGAATACAAAACTCACATCCCTTGATTTTCCTATTTATAGTATATTACTGTAGAAATAACATAGTAAAAAATTATGACTATATTAATGTTGAGCTTATGAAATACATTATTCCAAATAAAATTGAGCTTTGCCCAATGTGTACCCACATAAGATTGCATTAACCTTATTCCAGAAAATACTATTCTGAATTTAGTATTTATTATTTATAAGAATTACTTTATTTTTTCTATATAAGTATATATATTCTATATAAAAATATATAGTTTTTTTACATGTTGACTAACTTTATATAACAGTATAATTTCTTTTTTGTGTGAGAGTTGATTATATGAATGTTGCTCTAGTTTTCTATTGTATAGGAATTCATGACTGTAAAAAATGCTTTCATGAAATTAATATTCATGTTGAGCACCCCCTGAAAACGCAAAATCTGAAATGCTCCAAAATCCAAAACTTTTTGAATGCTGACATGGCACCAGAAGTAGAAAGTTCCACATTTGAACCTCATGTGATGAATTACCAAAACACAGTCAAAAGTTTGTTTCATACACAAGATTATTTAAAATATTGTATAAAATTATGTTCAGGCTATTGGTACGTATATGAAACATAAATGACTTCTGTGTTTAGTCTTGGGTCCAATCTTCAGGACATCTCATTATGTATATGGAAATACTGCAGATCTGAAATACTTCTGGTCCCAAGGATTTCAGATAAAGGATACTCAACCTGTATAGTTTTCCTTGTGAATATGTTAAAAAAAACTTACAATTATTATATGGTATATATATACTGGATTATTTTTCTAGTTTATTGGTAATATGCATTGTTTAATTAGAAGTGATTGTAACCTTTTACAAGCACTATAAAGTACATGAAATTTCCCATTATCCATTTTCTTACTAACTCTTCATATTTTCAGACTTTTGATTTTTATCACCTATCTACATGAAATGTATCTCATCAAGGTTTTTATTTGCATTTCTCTAACTCGTTGGGAGGTTGAGAACTCTTTCATATAATTTATTGAGTCCATATGTGTTTCTTTTTCCATAGAATTGCATTTATATCCCTTACTAATTTTTCTAGTGTTATTTTTTACAGTAGACACTTTAAATTGAATATCAATTATTTATTGGCTACATGAACTAAAAATATCATTTCCATGTTTGTAAGTTGATTTTATTTTTAACTTTTTCAAATTATCTTTGATGAACACTTTTCATTTTGTTGTAGTCAATTTATATATATTTCCTTAATGATTTGTGTTCTATTTAAGAAATTATTCCTCTAACTTCATGTCATAAATTTACCCCTTTAAATGTTCTTCTAAAATAGATAAAGTTTACTTTTTACATGTGGGTCTTTAATCTATCTGCGATTGATTTTTGTGTGTGGTGTGACAAATAGCCCCCTTTTATCTTGTTTTTTAAAAGGATAATCAATTGTCTACATGAATAGTTGATACTTTTCTCACTGTTCTACAGTGATAGCACTGTCATTGAAGAAATTTCTATATATGCATAGAATTGCATCTTATTTTCCCATATTAATCTATTTGCAAAGCCATACTCCAGTATCATTGAGATGATTACTACAGCTTAAACTAGCAAAACAAATCCTCAGTGTTTTCCTAGTTGTTTAAAATGTATCACCTTTAACATGGAGTTTAGAAAAATCTTTTTATGTTCCTCAAAATCCCTTTTATGGTTTAAATTGGAATGTCACTGAATTCCGTTTATGGAAAATGAATATTCCTAATATATTGAGCCTTCTTATTATTGAATATGGAATGTCTTTAGTTATCATTTAAATATTTCTCAAAAAAGTTCTATGTTATTTTTAATATTTACTCCTCATTATTGTTTGTTAATTGGCTGCTATAATAAATGACACTTTATATTAAAATATATCCTAAAATCACTTTTTCTTCTTTTTTGATAAAACATGTCATAAATTGGTCCATATTATTAAAATTTTCAAAGACCAACCTTTGTATTATGAATTTTTAAATTTTTTCTTTAGAGACTTTGCTTTCATTATATTAATTTCTTCCCTTATTTTTATTACCTATATCTTTCTTTAGATTTATTCCATTTTCCTTTTTCCACATTTTAAATTCATGTACTTGACCCATTAATATTCACATATTCAGCCTTTCTTTGCTTTTAAGTATGTAAGGCTGTAAGTTTTCCTTTAAATACTAACTTTAGTAAAATTCCACATGGTTTGAGAAATAAAATTGTTAACGTTCAGTTCTAAGGTTGTTCTTTTCAATTCCACTCAGTTTATTTTTTGACTTATGAATAATTTGATAATATGTGTTTTAATTTTCATATGCAAGATTTTGTGTGTATGTGTTTGGTTGGCTTTTATTGTGCATATGAAAAAATAGATGAATTACTATAATTTTCTAATATAGTTTACATTTTTTGTTAGTGGCTCCCTTTAGTTTGCAATATCAATATGTGCACTACTTTTTTGTTTGATAGAAGTAGAAACATGCCAGATTTCTGATGTTTAAAACTTCCTAGCATACATCATCTCCACTTTTGAAATTTTGGACACTTTTTTTGTCTTTGTCTTTTATCTTCTAAACAAAACAAATTTCTTATTTTTAATCTAATCTGATAATCCAGTATTTAAATAGATTTAGATTTTTGAAATTTATCTTTATTATTATTTTCATTATCATTTATTTATATTTATTTTATAAACTTCTTGTATGCTTTGCTTATATTTATACTTGTTTTCCTGAATTTTTTTGTTTTGATTAAATTTTGTTAATAACATTTTCCCATTTCAATGATTTGAATATTATAGACATCATCCTTCTTATTTTTCTCATAAATTCCTTATGAATAAAAATGAAATTTTGTATTACATGCCTTTTAATCATTTTATCAAAAATCATTAAGGTGATTTTAAAAATGTAAGTTTAATTGCTGCTTTGATAAATAACACTGTATGAAACTGCCTTACCAAAGGTATTCCAAACAAACTGAACTCTAACATTCCAGCAATAGACCATTCCATTTGTTCCCATGAAGCAGTATTGTCTCCTAACCAATGTGCAGCATGGTGTCCAGATCCAGCAAACGTTGACCGGGTAAGAATAAAGCTTCTCTTATTAGGAAAAACTTTTTGTATAGCTCTACAGATAAAATCAAATGAATAAGCAAGATTTGTTTTAAAAATAAAGTTGAAATTTATAAATTCTAAAATCTTAATTAAAAATGCATATTTTACAATTTCCAGAACCAAGGCATAATATTTGCAACTATTTTATCAAAATTTTATATCAATTTTGTATTTAGCCTTCAACATTTACTTATTTAAATACATTCTGATAAAATACAATGAAAACAAATCTTGTAGAAATGACAAAGATTTTGAATGACTTCAGTCATCTTTTACCAAATTAAATAAACATGTGCTTTTGGTATCCACTCAACATCCATTTCGGAAACATACAGTTTAAACTTCTTGAAATCCTTTTATAAATAAAACATTTAGTAACCTGAACTTGAACCCAATATACTTTTTGTAATGCAATGATTCTAATTATATCTTAATGTCTGCATTCTCAAATATTAGCAAGCAATGTCAAAATTAAACTTACATATTTAAGAAGCATTTTCTTGTTTTAGTTTTAGTTTCTAGAAGTTTACTATCCACAACTACCAGCATTATTCATCTCTAGCGGTATGCAACTATTACTGGTAATTTTTCCATAAATGACAAATAATCAGGGAAAATACACAAAAAATTAAATCAGTATATAAAATTATCCAGACTCTCCTAGTGAAAATATAATAATATTCCCAGGCACTTTCGCATATTATAATCTGTATCATATTGAACAATAGGGTTTTTTTCCTTACATGAAATTGATTGACTTAAACACTTCAATATATAACTCTACTGAATTTAAGAAATAAACACACACCATGAAGACAGAGTTTAAGAGTTTTTGATATCATGGTGTGATTTGGGACCAGAAGAACATGAGTGTGAATTAATACTCACTTATAAGGGTTTAATTATGAGAAAATTACAAATATATTGAGGCCAGGATCTGTGTTTTACTATTTTATTACAGGACCTTAAACAATGCTTGGAAAATAGCAGATAATCAACATATCTCCTTCTTTTGTTTCATATCATGTTTTGTAACACATTGCATTAGAAAATTACTCGGGGAAATACTACTTAGTGAACTACATTTTAATTGAAACGCTAGTTTCTGAAAAATAGTTGTATTTAAAAAAAAAAAAAGATCTGTTCTAGGAGAAACATTTTTCCAGGTCAATTGGCGAGTTCATGTTTAGAACATAATTATATTCAGAGACAGCAAACTGAATCAAACTTTTAGAGCTGAGGTCCCCAACCCCAGGGTCACAGACCAGCACAGTCCATGCTGCCAGGAACCGGACCGCAGAGCAGCAGGCGAGAAAAGCCCCACCTGCAACCACGGCCGCTCCCCATCGGACACATCACCGCCAGAACCGCAACCCCACCACACACACGCTCAAATCAGCAGCGGCATCAGACCCTTATAGCAGCATGAACCCCACTGCAAACTGCACATGCGAGGGATCCAGGTTGCTCTCTACCCATGAGAATCTAACACCTGATGATCTAAGGAGGAGGACGGTCCCCGCCCCACCCCCGGCCTGTGGAAAAACTGTCTTCCACAAAACGAGTCCCTGGTTCCCAAAAGATCAGGAATGCTGTTTTAGAAGATGACTTACATCTATGAATTAAAAAAGGATCTCAGTTAAATACATATATCTTGTAATTCTTAATAACTTGAGTTCCAAGTTTATGAATATGAGGAAAATCTGATACTTTCAATGTGATAAATTTTTAGCAAGAAAATATTCTCTTTGTTTTCTTTCTTATTCTTGATATTCCCTAAATATATTGGTAAATTATTAAAAACATTTCTGGATATTAAATATGAAGAGATTTTCTGAATGAAATTACACTTACTTCTCTGTGGCTATAGCCATGCTGTATCCATAGAGGCTATGAACATCATACTGTTTCCCCCAGTACTGCACGGCATCCATGCAAATTGTTTTAGAATACATGAGTTTGTCGAGAATATCTTAAAGAAAATATATAAGAAACATTTCTTAAGAGACATTTTTCCATTTTAAACTTTATATTTCTTTTATGATGTGCTATGTAATATCATACTTAGTCAAAAATAATGAAAGAGGGCAATAATTTAATTAAACTAAATTCCAATTAGGTCTTCACCTTCCACTCCTGTTGAGCTTGGAATAACTTTAGATTTACATTTATTAATACATTAATAATTATTCTGCATCCTGACTTCAATAATAAATAAACCTATTGAAAAATAGTCTTTAGTAGGTATATAGAAATAAACACTTATATAGTGTGAATCACATACCTACAGACCCATTTTAACAATTTGTAGTAGATTACTTAAATATAATCCTAGGTGGGAAATATTCTGGATGAAAGAAGAAAAAATCCTTCATTTTAAGATATCAGAATTATACTAAAGATTGTAATTTAGAAATATATGCTAGGAATTACCAACTAAGAATAAAATTATTGTCAATTAATGGTAGTTATATAACCAGATAAAATTTACCTGGAGTAAAAGGTGGATAATTCAACGTGTCATGAGCGCATCCTTTCTTTGAGCCTTGAACAAAGCTGGAAACTTCATTCATGTCCTGAATAGATATAAAATAAAGAACAGCTTATTTAAAATACTTACAAATCATATAAGCAGAAACTGTCTAGTTGTTTGAAAATATTTTATATACAGCAACCATGATGTTATTTCCCTCCTAGAAGACAAATATAAGCTACCACCTCAAAATAAACTGAATGTATATATCGGATAACAGAGGTGTCTTAGATAGGATTGAGAAATTTTAAACAGTTAAAATGTATTTCATTTACCTAGCTTTAATTACACATATAAGACATTAATTGTATTATAAGTATTAAGCAACTGTCTTTTCTAAATAGTTGTGTTGATCTTCTCACTGGGAGTCTATCATGATACACATTACTAGCACATTCATTTATTCAACTTATTTTGTTTTGGATGGCATTTATCTAGCCCACAGTTCCTATAATCTCACGCAGGATTGAAAGTGAAAAAAGGCAAATAGCTTTTAGTATTCTAATTAAAATAGTTATGACCTCACAGAAACCCTGAAAAATTCTCAAGGAACCAATCCTAGGTCAGCTTGATCATATTCTGAGAACTAGTGACCTAAGCATCTTTTGGAGAAAGAGTGATAGGATATTATGTTCAAATATTTTCTAGCAATTTAAATCTAGGTCCCAATCTTCTCTCACCACTTACTAGTTGTGTGACCATAACTGATTAAGTAGAGTATTTATAATAAAGAAAAGTATGCAAAATCATATATCGTAACCACATGCTTAAGAACTGCATATTTCTTCCTCCTCTGCTAATTACGTTGGGAAGTTCTATAAATTTTAAGTCTTATTTTCCACATCTCTTTAATATAATAAATTATCTCTGCTCTCATAAAGGCATCACTCAGTCACATGCTTATTTCTGTGTTAATTTTATTCCCCTGAGAAGTATATTTCGAGACTTCTCTCCTCCTATCCACATTGTCTATGTTTTAAGACCCAAACCAATTTTCATCTTCTTGAGTCCTCCCCCTCTTATTCTAGCTTTCAAGTATCTCCTTTAACTTTAAAACTTCTGTATTGACTTTGCAGTGGTTGGATCTATCTCTTGTACTGCTTTCTGAATCCTCCTAAGTACTCATATTGATATTTATTAATATATTTGAAAGTGTTCTGACAATGTCACTTAAAAAGACTAATAAAAACATTTTTTCTAAAAGTGTAAAAATAAATCACTTGTATTATAGTTAGACATTATTTTTTCATAAAATTACAACTGTAACAACTAGATACACTAATTTAGTTTGTAAAGCCTCCCTGAATATTGGCTTCTTCAGACACCATTACACTGAAATGATTACTCATCTCTATTATTCTCCAAACAATCTCATGAAAGTGTCCAGATTATGGATATGAAAAGAATCTAAAGAAACTTGTCACATGAAATTAAAACGAGAAATTAAGGGTGCTCAAGGTTTATTATTGTGATGCAGATTTTAAAAGGTAAATATCTCCATTTCCCAAATATTTTCAGAATAGCCAACAATGAGTGAAAATAATATAGTTATTCTAAAGCATAAAAATACCTAAAGCTATATTGAGGTTATTTCTTTAAAATTACCTGGAATAGTATACTCAATGTTCTGTGCTTGTGTCTAGTAAAAATTAATAAAGAAACACAATGGTTATACAACCAAAAAGCTTAGGTAAACGTATTTATTTTCTCTTCATGAATCAACCAATTAAATTAAAAAAGAAACTGCTGAAATTCGTGTAATTTGGGAATAGTGAGTTGTATTACATTATTATGTAATTTAAGAAAAACACAATTTTTAGAAAAAAATTAATTGATTTCACATGAAAGAATTAATCAAAAATACTTAGATATTAAAAGTTTTATCATACAACCACATAAATATGATTACATCATAATGTGATAATTTTGCCAGTTTACAATATAAAGAAAAATAGTCTTCTGAACTCAAGAAGATAAATTATTAACCTACTAAAGGAAAAATTAAATATTTTTACATGGTTTTAACCATATTTTACATTAAATGTGTCATTTAATATTTTATTATCTTTCATTAAAATATGTCTAAAGTATGTCTATTTGGCAAGATTGTACTAAGTTATACCTACTCCATATATTTTAATAGAATTTATCTTTTAATGTATTTTGTAAATTTATCATTTAGAAAATTCTGAAAATATTTTTTTCAAACTTATCGACACGATTTAAGTGAAATTAGTTATCTAACATTATGTAAAAGTAAATTCAATTAGTATTTTAAATATTACAGCTAGTAGATTCAAAGCATTGTAATTATAAGGCAAAAGCCTCAGTGGATTGATATTAATAAGTGCACGTAAAGATATTCAAGTATCATTGAAACCATTTTAAGCCTACTAATGCTATTTTTAGGAACTGTCAACTCTGTTTTGAGAATGTTTGCAAAGGTTTTTTAAAATTCATTGAAAATTGTGTGTAATAATCTGATGGCATTTTATACCTTCATATTTAAGCTAAATCTCAATAAATATAACCCCATTTTTTAAAGAATTTGTAAAAGAATTCCATTTTTTATGAGAATTACATGAAATGTAGAAAGACTATAACCAAATAAGTTTCTAGATATTTTAATATATAAATACATTTGTATATATCTTCTTAATGAATTTTATATTTCCAAATATTCTATGGTAAATTATTACATTTCTTTACTGAAGAATTCTTCTTATATTTTTAAGAATGAAGAACATAATATAAAAAATATGCCTATGTATCCAGAAAAATAAAAATGGCCTTTGAATTTTAAAAATATTGCCTAATGATTTTATTTTGAAATAACAGCTTTAATTTTAATTATACCAAAAACAATAGGCTTTTGTTTCTCAAGCATTAGGATATTATCTTAAAAATGATGAAGAAAAAAGAGAATTCAAGCTTATTATATTTATATGCAAAATCTATATTTATATATGCAAAAATCTATATGCAAAAATATGCATATAGATTATATATATGCAAAAATCTATATTTCGATGACAATTAAGCACATATTATTTCCAAAAGTGATGTTAATATTTAAGCATAAAATTCAAAAACATTAATATGGAAACCAAATTACATATCTAGTAAATTATAAAACTATTTTTAAATTTGGCATAGAAATAAAACCTCACCAGTTAAACAGTATTTCTTTTTCCTGAATTAAGAAAATAATCCAAAGAAAGTGAAAGAATAGATATACAACTTAATAATATGATTTGGCAATTATTTAAGTAAAAGCTAGAAGCAGAATGTTCTCTGCCTATAGATAGTATGTATTAATTCACGATATTTAATGAGCCTTGAAATTATATCATTTTTTATGTAGTGATTTTTAATGTGTTTGTTTAAGGCTTAGTCAAAATGCTTTTATATTATTAGTATTGGAAAAATTCTGCCTTTCTCAGGTGATGTTTTCCCTTTCATCCCCTTCCTCTTTTTGGAGATGAAGCAGGAATTTCAATTTTCAATGGAAGCAAGAAATGGAATATTCATTCTCTCTTTCTGGATCAGAAACTGTCTTTCACTTAAATCCTAAAGTGCTATTTTATATCTTTAATTCTGCTGTAATTGAAAAGTTTTCTAAGTAGGAAAGAAGAAACTTTTAATTTCAATTAAATAATTTAAGAGCTAGAATTAAAAGTAAAGATCAAGATCAGAGTGCAATTTTTTGATTATTTCTGCCAATTATTAGGTACCAGCAGTGTTATCTCACTGATTTTGTGTTAAGTAACTAAAGCCTGTCCATCTTCATTCTGTTAGTACCATCACAGAAATTCTGCAGAGTAATTACTCTCACTTTTTATTCAATTCCAAGTTATCAGCAGAAAACATAATTTTCCCATTTTCGTATTCCCTACAACAAACCTGATATACACATGGTGCAAAATAAACATTTGTAAGGAAATGATTATTTGAATAAATAAATGAATAATTAAAATAATGACAATAAGTAATAATCACTTTAGGAAAATAGAGATAGTGTGGCTATAAACAGCCAAAGAAAAGATAGCTGTCCCTAGGGTGTTCATTATGTTTATTTTTTTCAAAATCCTATGCAGTTGTGTATTACTTTTGAACAAAATCCTGGTGTTCTCTCTGCGTTTGGGCCATCAGACTTTTTTTCTAAAATATAGACTTCTAAGATCACCAGGTAGTTTCATTTCTGAAATATATTTTAATTACCATAAGCAAAGGCACTAAACTTTTGACTATCATCCAATGCTATTATATATCATAAGCCCAGCAGCAGGCTTTCAACAGCCAGCTAGAGATAAAAACTTCATTCAAGGAAATTTCTAAACATGTGTTTTCCCTTAATAACTTTACAAGTATTTCAGGTTTTTGTTTGTTATTGTTGTTGTTTTGAGATAAAAACACTTAACTATTGCCAATTTGGAATTGTTATATTCCATAACTTACTAAAGGAAATCTCTACAGGGTGGGGCTTTCTTCAGGTTCATTTATATTGCTTGAAAATTTTAAACTTAATAAGTGTTTTTGGAATTGCACTGCTGTACATTTATCTCCAAATCTCATTAACTGTTTTTCAGATAAGTTACTTGTCATAAAGATATAACAGCTTAGTTACAGAAACAAAATTTATTCTATGAAGTATATTATAAGGGAAGAAATAAAATCTCAATTTGCATTTTTAGATCTTATTCTTTTCTAGCCCATACACATGACAGGTATATTTATACATCCTAGAAAAAAATTATAGCAGCTTTTAATTTTATGTTGAATACATCAGAAAAATGTATCTTGATTTAATTTTTATGAATAAATAATTTTATGTTCATTGACCAAAATTACCAGTTTTAAAATAGCTACTTACAATCCAAAGTCCATCATATTTCACTTTTTGATAGAAAATACTGCATTCATTTGCCCACCAATCTATGCAGCTTGGACTAGTGAAATCAGGATATACTGTTAATCCTGGCCATACCTAGAAGGATAAATCATACACATATATACATAAATATAAGGAAAAATGAATATATAGAATTCCACACTAATTTAGTTGAGAATAGTAAAAATCATTTAAGTTATGATATTGGACTTGTTTAGGTACATGTGGCCTATGCACTATCTACATTCACAATAATCTCAGGCCTAATTTAAGATACATTTAAAGGAGAGAAGTTAAAGTAAAAGAGAGCGAGGTAATGAAGTATTTAGGAAGAGAACATGGATAAGGCTGCCATTTTCAAATAAATTTATTTCTGAGTATCCTTGTAGGTTAGGTCAATAATATATAATATACTCTTTGATAAAAGAAAGCACATTAGTTCATTTCCAAAGGCAACCCGCAACTAAAGGACACGGGGAGCATTTTAGAGGAGAAGGGCACACCTCTACCCCTCGCTTGGGTGAGGCAAAGACATAAAATGTAATCATAATGTTTGTACCCTCCTAATACCCTGAAATAAAAATAAATAAATAAATAAAGTTCTTTGTAAACTATAAAAAAGTAAAAAAAATAAAAAGAAAAAAGCTTCTTTTATATTTAGTTTTTATTAGCAAAAATAAATGTGATACATACACTGGGTACTGTTTCAAGGACTTTTAAGATTATTAACAGTTAATCTTTGTTAGAACTTTAGAAGATGGGTACTATCTTTATCACTACTTTACAGGTGAGGTAGGGACTGTAATTATTCTTATTTTGCAGATGAAAAAAGTGCTACACAGAGAAGTTAAGTAAGTTTTTTGAAGTCACCCTACTAATAACAAGTACAGCAGGAATTCAAACCCAGGAAATGTTATGTCTGAGTCCATGCTATTAAACAATATATAAACTATGCTGTTTCTTTATGATTTATGCTTCTTAAAATTATTTTGCATCATTGCATCATTTTACTTATTACTTATAGCACTAGGCAAGAAAAATTCAATTTCAGATAAATTGAGAAAAATTATATTGTTTTATATACAATTAATCCATATTGGTTCTCTGATCTATCCATATCAAACACAGTAGGCATTAAAAATATATATTCTATGAAATATTAATAGTTATTAAAGCTAGGAAAATGTGTGGGTTTTTTTCCTGATGAAGCTCATAATCACGTGAAAAAGATTTTCACCAGAAAGTCTCCTGATTCTGCTTATTAGTTCTGTGATCTTAGGAAAGTTACTTCACATCTCTAAGATTCAGTTTTTTCACCTGAAAAATAAGAATTTTTATCATAGCAATCACATTATTTTATTGTGTGATTAACTTGTAAATCATAAAACTTAGTGCCCATTAAATATGTATTTAATTTACATTTGCAATGTTTATATCAAAATATGCATGGACTTTTAATTGTTATAATAATTCTTATTATTTATTACATTTTGTTAGCTTTAGTTTTGTCTAACATTGAAAATTATCTGGTATCTGTTGTTTACTCTCTGTATGACTTCTTATAAGAATTGTTTTAGAGATATTTGGAATATTTCCTTGCCTAAAATTTCTCTCCCCATTTAAATATCAAAACCAGAGTTCAAAGCAAATATATGTACACACACACACTCTCACAGAAACTTTGTTGTTGCATAGTAGAAAATTTGAATATCATCACTTTAATGAATATCATAATTTACCTCTCCAATAATTGCTGTAGTTCCATCTGACTCATTTACCCACACACCTGCTGCATTTCCCCTGTCATAGGGTTCATATGCTGCTCCATTAGCAAGTTTATCTATGGAAATTGCAGGATCCTAATAATAGAAAAAAGAAACTGTAGAAAATCTATTAACTTAAAAGTGTGTACATACTAAAAATATATTAGCATAATCAGTCATTACCAAGATGATGACATATTTCTGTCCATGGTCATGCAAATCTTGAACAAATTCGGGGAGCCCTTTAAATGTAACTTCATCGTAAGTAAAGTCTTTCTTGTCTTCCATATAGTCAATATCAGTGATCTGTGTATCCTGAAAATAACAGAGTATATTTAAACAAATAATACTGAAAGAATTCTCTAATCACATCAACTTTTAAGCCAAATGAGCCTGTATTATAAATGTAAAGATTAAAAGCCCGGACAAAATGACTCATGCCTGTAATCCCAGCACTTTAAGAGGCCGAGGGGGGGATCACTTGAGCCCAGGAAATTTGAGGCTGCGGAGAGTTACGGTCTTGCCACTGCACTCCAGCCTGGATGACAGAGAGACCCTGTCTTTAAAAAATAAATAAATAAATAAATAAACTTGTATTCCTTCTATTTCATTAAAAAAGGAATGATATTGTTTATAAAACTAATTTTTTTCCCTAATTCTTAAGTACAAAAGCATTAAATGATTATCTACATTTTTTCAATGATGATGACTGGTATGTATTTTTTATATGTGAGTTTCATTGTACAGAATACAAGACCCTGCACATTTCAGAAAATTATTTTAAAAGATAAAGGCTCTAAAATTAAGGTCTATTTAAAAAACCGAATATGATTTTATCCACAGTAAAACATGTATTCTGTTCTAGTATAACTAATAATCAGTTCTTCAGAAGTTTATATTTTTAACTTTCAGAAGGCATGGGCATTATGTATGAGGATAAATAGACTTTGGGATTAAAAATCAGTTTAACTATAAATATACTATATATCAGACATTCCTGACAATTTCCTACACTTAATTGTATTTGACAATAATTGATATAGATTCCCACAAACCCTTCATTCTCCTTACAAATGGTATGCCAGCTTCCCGGTTTCTTTGTACCACTTCTTTCACTACATCTAGCGACCCATAATTCCAGCGACTCAGTTGGAATCCAAGAGTCCAATATGCCGGCATTGCTGGTAGTCCAATGAGCTTGAAGTAAATGAACATTTAATTAGTTTCAATACGGGGAAATGCATTTTGCATTAGAAACTAATATTATTGTGCTTCTTAATTTTGTTATATCTCTAGTATTCACTTAAGCTTACATATTTTAAACAAAGATCGTGTTACCTGAATTCTAAAATGATTCCTAGATATTCTGTCCAAATTTTGCTATGAAACCCTTAACAAGTTTATGTTTTGTCCCTAATACTTTATTTTGTTTTAAAAAATTAGAAAGTGCAGCATTCCAGAAAGCAATGTTGATTCAGATACATTTTGTTCATCATGGAAAGTTAAAGAAGAGAATGGAAGAATAGCAATAAAGAAATAATGAGATGAAAGGGAAATTGTTCCATAACAGCTCCACTTTCTATAACAACAAAAAAAGTCATCATGTAAGAAACAAAGATGTTAAAAAGTACACAATCTCTATTCCCTTATAATTTGGCAGTTATTTATCTCCTGCTTTGCAAAAATGTTAGTAAAATATATGTTGTACAATGATCCCAGTCAGTTATTGCATAGGGTGCTTATCTCATTCACTTACAGAGCTTGGCTTTTTCCCTTCCACCTGGGGTCATATGGATCACCTTCTCATATTCCTCTGGTGGCCCAAGCAAGCTCAGTGTACAGTGGAAAAGAGTATTAGTTATCTCAGAAGATATGATTTTGCATATGGAAATTTAGATATAACTGACACTTTTTTTCCCCACTGAAAACTGAGTATTAGATTACATAAAGAGAAATAATCCTATTTGGCATAATTAATTTTCTTTGGTTTAGGCTTATATATATATATTTGTTTTTTGAATTCATGATTTCTCCACAGTCTATGTCTAAAAAACCATGATGTAAAAAATCAAGGAGAAATTATTCATGTTGAATTACTATTTTCTATTCAAATCAAGTATTAAACTTAATTTTAAAATAACTTGATATCAAATAAAGCTCTCTAAAAATAAGCATTTTCAAACTACATTCCTAAACACCTTATGATTCATGGATTTCTTTAAACATTTGGACATGTGATTGAAATTTTTTCTCAAATGTGTGCGAAGTACTGTTTATATATACATAATAATTTATGTATCTCATATAAATGTAAAATATTTATTTTATATATTTATTTAAGTATTATTTGTTTCATAATTTATATGTATACATTGTCTTTAAAACTGAATAAATTGAAACTAACTAATGAGCACACATTTGCACAGAGGAATGTAAAATTTAAAGGAAATCAAGCAGGAAGCAGGGGAAAGGAGGGGAGGGGCGAAAACCTACCTAGTGGGTACTATGAGCTCTATTTGAGTGATTGACACACTTATTGCCATGACACAAGACTACAAAAGCAATTCGTGTAACCAAAAACATTTGTATCCCCTTAATACTTTGAAATAAAAAAAATGGTTAAAAGAAGCCTGATAAAACAATCTGGTCGTTCAAATTAATTATGTTTTAACTTTAGCAAATTGAGACCACTAATAGCTTAGCTTATTAATACACAAAGGATAATTTGTTTTTCTTCAAATAAGAAATAAAGTTTCTTCTGCCTACTCTCTACACAATTGGAACCTCATTTAAATGTAGCAGTGGTTAGTAGTGCTGTATTGTACACCAATCTTTCACCTCATAGCTTAGCTTCAAGCTTTTACAAGTTTACCACAAAATGTTGTAAACAAGTACACCATTATACCGTATGTATGGTGCATTCATGTGTCAAGCATGCCTCAAACTCAACTCAACTACGGGTGACCACAGACTTCATTCGGCATTAACCTGGCACAACTATGCCAACGAATATTTGACCAATCAAATGTCAAATTTTTTCTAAAAGCATATGGTCCCTCTTTTTTTTTTCATGTGATAACCATATACAAAGGTTGCATATACAAACAGGCCAGCCCTGAAATGTAATTATAATTTTATATTACAGAAACTAAAAATTTTGTGTGCTTTTTTCTTAAAATTCACATTTATGTACAGAAATTTAGGAATTGTTATACATTGTAAATGATTCAACTGTGTAAAATTCTAGCTACACTCATGTCAGATTTCTGTATCCTAACTGAAAAATTTTTTTGATAGTAAATACTTTGAGATTATTTTTGGAAATGCAAATTATATATCAACAAGTAAATTAAGAAAGTAAGATTTTTTTAAATAGATCTGATCTTTGAATCTTATACCAATGAAAATAATTTCCTTTTCCATGATAATACTAGGAATCATATGTGCCAAACGTTACGGGAGAACAATTACATGGGAGGAACTTTTAGAATCAGGCTCGATGAAAGTCCTGGATTCCTCACCTGTCTAAGTCTATCCTGGGCTCAGGTACACTAAGATGCTATTTAATATGTAAATGAGAGTTGCTTAGATAGTTACTTAAGATGTAAGGCTTCAGACTAGGTTTCAAACTCGACCCTCTTTCAGCCTGAGAATGAAAGCCAGTTTTCCTGAAGTTTGTCTGCTATACATTTATAGCAAGTTTTACTGGCTTTTCTCACAACTCAGTTACCCTAGGATTTTGATTAAAAGAACACATGATCTACAAAATTCATTGCCAATCCTCAATGGTGAGGATAAGGTACTTCCCTTTCTTTGCTTTATTCCACTAAAGTAAGTTATGAATAAGTGAAGATTTATTGTGCAACATATCAAAGAACCCAGAAGCCTAGAGGCAAGAAACTATTTTGAAATTAGAAATATGGACATTTAAGTATACATAAAGTTCACTGTGTAGAGGAAAAATAAAAACCATCTATTTGTATCCTTAAAAATGGTAAGATTTTAAAATACAATTAGCTAAGAGGTCCCTGATAAATAAAATAAAGTTATCTAAATATGTAAACATGTTAGATGAAAGAAAAGTCTGGCAGAAAAGATTTTTATAAAATAGAACTAAAACACACCTCTTGATATTGTTGAACTACTTGTTCTGGTGTATCTCCTAGAAAGATGTAAAAATCCAGAATGCCACCAGTAACTCTGTAAGTTACTATAGGAGTAGGCTGGATGAAAATCTCTACAAAATAAAAATTCAAAAAGTACATGTAAATGGCAGAAAGGTACATAGTAATAAAATAATTGCAAAATTGATTTAAAGTACTTTATATTAACCAGATTATTTTACACTATTTTTAAATAATTGAGAAGAAATAAGATGTTGATTGTAAGGATAACACAGGAGAAAAGTAGAATTCCGCCATGTATGCCGCCTTTAAACATATTATCAAATAAATTAGTCTTACCCATTGCATTGCTGTTCATTAAAAAAACACCAAATGACTTTCCAGTGATATCTTCAATGCACATAAAGAATGTTTGATGGCCATATAAATTATTATTATTCTATAAGGCAAAAATTTGAAAATAAAATTTTCAAAGTGTATTTAAAATAAGTTATTTTAAATGTAAATGAAAATAAGTGTATTTCAATGAATTATATGTTAAAATGATCTTTAAAAATTCATTTATATCTATAACTTCCCATATTTCTAATACTAATTTTCTTGACTATGTGTATGTGTACACTATACGCACACTGTTGCACAGAATATCTAACTTATTTTAATCATTAATATTAAATTAGCATATATATTATATAACATATATACTAGTAATAGATTATTTAACTTTCCCTCATATTTTATTATGATTAAATGAGTTTTGATAAGCTATTCATTACAACAAGGTAATGGCATGTTAATCAATTATGCCCTATATATGCACTGCAAGGAATTCCAAGACAATGCCCTTGCTCATGGAACTTTTGCAATATATTTATTGAGAACTGATGGGGAGCTGAAATAGTGGAGGCTGACTGGAGAGACACTGATGAGGTGAAAGGAAAAAGACTTCCTGACTGATTGTACATGGAAGTTTAAAGGAAAGAATGTATGGAAAATAGCTATGAGGGTCTCAGCCTGACGTTTATTGCAGAGAGAGATACTGCAAACTGACGTTGATAAAAGTTTTGTACTAAATGAGGCTCTTTAAAACAAATACTCATTTGTTTATTTTGGAGAATGAAATAGTTAGCATTGGCATTATAAAACAAACATTTGACCCAAATCAATCATGAACCAATAAAAACTATTTTTTAAAAAATGGTATAAAACAAGCACCACATGTACTCACCATCAAATTGGTATTAACTGATCGACACTTACGTGTACATATAGTAATAACATTCATCAGGTGTCAGGCAAGTTGGGGGGCTAGAGGGATGGGTATATTCACACCTACTGGGTGCGGTGTGCACCATCTGGGGGATGGACACTCTTGAAGCTCTGACTCGAGTGGGGCAAAGGCAATATATGTAACCTAAATATTTTTACTCCAGTAATATGCTAAAATAAAGAAAAAACGGTATAATCTTTGTCCTCAAGAATCTCACATTCCAGAAGGAGAAAAAAACATATGCAAGAATAATACACTGTGATGATCGTCATACTAAAATACAAAGAAAGGCTTAAAAACATAAAGATTAATTGCTCATGAGAGAGTTTGGGAGAAGTTTCCATGAGGTGAAACTTCAGATGAGCCCTCCATAATGTATTATCTGAATGATAAAGAACCTTAAGTTTTAATACTTGCAAAGAAAACCAAATACCTGTGCAGATATTTGAATTTCTGGAAGATTATCATATTTTTGAACTAGAAAAAGAAGGGCAGAGATGTATGAGATAATATCCAATAGACAAGCAGACACCAATACGAAGACATGTAAAATATGATAAGTGTTTGGAATTATTTTAGTGCAATGAATAGCCATTGATGGGTTTAAGTACAAGGGTGACTGAAAATGGAATGATAAAATATGAAAATGAAAGTTAAAAGAAAAAATTCATAAACTGGAAATGCCTGCTCAAATATAAAACCTGTTAGTCATTGAATTAATTTAAAATTTAGCAATCGATTCTCACCCCTAAGACAAACAAGCTTCTAGATTATGTATCACTGACATTCAAATAGTTTAATTGATAATTTCAACTAAATGATGGTTTCAAATAAGCTAAAACTGTTATCTGCTCCAACATACTGATTTTATTTATAACAAGAAAAATGGTTCCTTACATCACCAGGAAGTTGATCTCGAGTAAAGATTGGCCATGTTTTCCAGTACAAATCATGACGAAATCTCTTATGAATATGTTCCCCAATACCATAAATGTATTCACTGGGAAGTCTGGTGGAGATCTGTAAATACTGGTCAGAGTACACCAAGGGGCCAATGCTGGTGTCAAACCTACACCATAAAATAAATTCATAAATGATCTATAGACACATATAAAATATTCTACCATATGAGTTTATGTTAACATAATTCAGAATATTTTATTTTAAAAATGTCAGTCTTTATATATGATCACTTTTTAAGAAACACTGAAATGATCCCATTATCAGAACATGTTCATTTTATCAGCACAATTTGCTTCATCATCGCCAATACCTTTCATATGCATTCTCTCCTTCAAGCTTCATTAGAACTGTAAAGTCTAACTACCATTATCAATCCCCTTTCACAGGTGACACAAATTGGGAAAATTGTTTTCAAAGATCATAAACTGGCAGTCAGCAGAGCCAGGTCTCAAGCCCAGTTCTGTCTTGTTCTTCTGTATAATAAAATACAGTATTATACTGGTTTCCACACATCTAACATTTATGTAAAAATTAAATTCAAAATAATTTTTTCTAAAAAAGAAAAAAGCTCTATATTTTATGCAGACCAAATATATACTGTAAGAAATGTTAAAGTGTATTTAATATTATTTGTTTTCATTTTTATTGATAAATAATAATTTTATATACATTGGGACCTGTGTATCTGTGAGTTCTGAATATGTGGATTCAACCAACTATAAATGGAAAATATTTAGGAAAAAATGGTTGGTCTCCTGTGTCCTCTACATGTACAGACTTTTCTTCTTGTCATTATATCCTAAACAATACTATGTAATGACTACTTGCATAGCCTTTGCATTGTATTAGGTATTATAAGTAATGCAGAGATCATTTAAGGTATACAGGAAGATGTGTCAAAGTTATAGGCAAATACTACACAATACTGGAACACATACCCCAAGGATACCAATGGATGATTTTATTTATGAAGTATTTATGGGATGTTTTGATATATGTTATTGAATTTACTGAATTTTTAAATCAAGGTAATTAACATATCCATAAACCTACATCCATTTTTTTGGTGCAATTAGAATCTACATTACTCTCTTAGCAATTTTGAAATATACATTAAATTTATTGTTAACTATAGTCATTATGCTGTGCAATAGATCTTGAAAAATTCCTTCTGTCTGATCTTTTGACCAACATCTCTGCATTCTCTCCAACCTCCAACCTCTGGCAATCACCATTCTACTCTCCACTTCTATGATTCTGACTTTTTTACGTACCATATATAAGTGAGATTATGTAGTATTTTTTATTCTGGGCCTGGTTTTTTCACTTAGCATTTAATATTTTTATAGTTTAACACAAGGCAATTGCAAAAGTATCAAAATATATTTAATAAAAGTAATTGCTGAGATTCAACATTGACAATTGCTTAGTAAACATGTTTTGGGAATGAAGAGCATTTATCTTGAAAATATTCACAGGATATGACTAAATCCTAGTACCAATAGCCCCCACAAATACATTCATAAAGAAGGTATTCGATCTATATTTAATTTGATATACATATAATTTTAGTATACCCATGAGAATTAACCCCTCTCTGAATATTAACTATTTGATCCTAAAAATCGACAGCAAAATATGATTAATAAGGAAGGAAAGGTACAACAGGAGTTTTAGATATGCAAAAATTACACAGGGCTATAATTGTATCAGTGATACTCTGCACCTTCACCTTTGGAGTGCTCCAATTTGTGTATTGTCATTCACGTTCTAGCACATTTCATCTACAGGAAACAAAAGTTCTCTAGCCTCATGATCTTTACACAGATGTACACCCGCCCTCTTTTCTAGAGGAAATTTATTCTTTCTGAAAATACCTTGACATTAAGATTTTCCTATTTGATAATAATTGAATAACATTGACCAGTTATTTTATATAAATGTAAAATAAAATTATTACTTACAAAGTTCTGCTATTGCTTTTCCTAATAACTTTGATATTAAATGGGTTTTTAGTAACCTGCACATCGTACAATGTCTCAGAAGATGTGGGTCCAGTAAACTCTTTTACAAACTGATGAGGAACTTCATATCGTCTATTATCTGGATCAGTAATCTGCAAAGATTTAAACAAATTAGCATTACTTGATTCCAAATTATTATTTATTTTTTTAATTCTGAATTAGTTATTAAGTGCAAGCTCTAAGTAAATATGATATATTTAAAAATTTTATAGAAAAGTGATTAATCAAGTCATAATCTTCATTTTAATATTGTTGAATGGCTATGCACCAACCACATAAATTGTTAAGGAATAAATAGAATTAGTTGGTTACAAAAGCACCCAATAATCAAGTGAAGATTTTTATTGACTAATATAAAAATATCAACCATAGTATCACCAAATAATGATTATTGAATACTAGACTTTTGTGAATTGCAATATTCTCAGTGCTTTTCAGTGTTCACCCTGTAGGTAGTTCCATAAGAATTTTTAATTTTGTTTTAAGAAAACCCTTAGTTCCTTTGAAATTATTGCTAGAAAGGTAATATACAAATTATATGGTGTTATTTTTACTTCCAAATAAAAAAAAAAAACTCGTAAACTACTTGTTAAAAAAACCCAGCAAGAATCAGTTTCTTTAAAATCATGAAGACAAATCACTATGCCCAGTAAAAAGGCATAGTGACTGTAAGTTGCATTTATATAGCACAATTAACACTTTTATTAAATTAAATTTTACTTAATCCTTCATCATACCCTGTAGTTTAAATAATAAAAATTACTAATGTTTATTGAATTTTAATTCTAATCAAGACACTATGTTAAGTATTTTACATTGACTATATTATTTAAGTTCTTCAAAAATAAGTGCTGAAGGAAATATTATTATTGTTATATTTGACTAAACAGGCTCAGGGCAATAGAGTTCAATTAGTCCTTTGCTATGGAATAAATATTTCTCAAGAGGGAAAGTATATTACTACTATGAAAAGTGTGTTCATAAAATGTATTTTACTATTAAATCTTCTTTAAAAATATGAAAACCAAACCTTGAACCGGAAACGATTGGGTGTTTGACTTTGAGTTGTTAAAAGAACATTGTTAATATCATTTCCAAAGAGTGAAGGTGAAGGTATCCTGTTTAATTTGGATTCAAGTCCTTAAAGAATGAAAAAAAAAAAAAAGAAAAAAAGGCTGACATGAGTGTTTTTAAGTATAAAGACTAGAAATTATTAAATACTTTGTGCATTTTTATAATTTATTGCATTTATCACAAGTGAATGCTTTTTAAATTATTAATAGATACAATCATTGAAAAAAGAAACCCTTCAGATAACCAGTCTGAATATTCTTGTGTTCATACTTCTCATTGATTACATTTTAGATTTTTTACAAAGAAAATATTAAAAAAACATTTTTATTTCACTTAGAGTATACCACATTGAATCATTATGATAACAGCACTTCTCACCAGTATTTGTTATTGCAGTGTCTCCTTCAACATAGTAGCCATGGTTATCTGCGAAGAAGCACCAAGGAATAACAGAGTCATTCCATGGCCTCCAGCAGCAGCCTCGCTGTGCACAAGTTACCTGATAAAATATTTTTATAAAGGAATAATGTGATTAGTACTATTATCACATGTTTCAGTCTCTATTTTTCCAAAGAAAAATATTTTAAAAACAAGCTTATTTTTTCAAATATATAACATACCAAAATAGCATTTGTTCTTTTGTTCCCTTTACTTGGAAGAAATATAAATATTTGCTGAATTTAATTAACTACAACCTGACAGAGATTTATGCTCAAGTTGTGATTATTAAATTCTCATATCAATACAAATTTTTGTCTTGTTTTGTTTTTCTTTTTGAGACAGATCTCGCTCTGTTGCCAAGGCTAGAGTGCAGTGGCATCATCATAGCTCATTGCAGTATCAAAATCCTGGCCTCAAGTGATTCTCCTGCCTCAGCCTCCCAAGTAGCAGGGACTACAGGTGTGTGCCACCACACCCAGCCATACACATTTTTGTAAGCTCGTGTGTTTTAAAAGTTTCTTGACCTCTGGGCAATTTTATTCTGTTCTTATGGTGTTGATGCAGAGAAGTGAAATATTTTATTTGTACTAATTATGTACCAAGCTGCAGGTTAAGCTACAAATATGAAGATATGGCCCTGGCTTAAATCCCAGATAAAATGTTTAGGATAGTTATTTCCACCTATTTATTAGTTCAATATTTAACAATTTAAAATATTTTCACTAGTTTATATTTCAGGTGTCACAAATAGTTGCTGCAATTTCATTTAATAAATGAAATAAAATACTGAATTCTCAGTAATTGTATTATCTATATGAAAGATGTGAAACTGAAGACAAATGACAAATGTTAATATAAAAGACTGAGCAACATGGTGATTCTATGCATTAAGAGTGACATAATTATAAATCTACTTAATGTTCAAATTTAATAGTGTGACACACTTTCATAATATGAACACCTGAAGGGTTTCCCCCCCCTTGGCTATTTACCATGAAAATAAATCAAAAGCCTCCATGTTTGGTCGATTGAAAATATACATTAACCTTTCTCCTATTAATATTTTCCCATCAAATTTAAATGCTATCAGATACATGCACATACACATACACACATACACATCCATTTTGAACAGTAGTATAATTGGGTCTGATCATTCTGGAAGTCTGTTACTTATCGGAGTCTAAAGTGTATGTGACTTTTGATCAGGCAATTTTACCTCTAGTTATCTAAACTATAGAAATACTCCCAGCAATACAAAGAGATAGTTGAGCAAAAATTATCATTTACACAGTCTTTATAAAAGATTTTTTAAAATGTTAGTACAAAACAAAGAGGTAGAATTAGACATACATGTAGCAATTTGGAAAGTTGTAAAGGTGCTAGTTAAAAAAACAAGAGAAAAAGATAAGCACCGTATAATCACATTTTGACAAAATAAAAAATGTATGGTAAAACAGACTTGCATTAAATTCCTTAAAACATACTGTATTAGTTTTCTAAGGCTTCCATAACATCTATGCAAAATGTGTCTTAAAACAACAGAAATTTATTTTCTCACAGTTCTGGAGGCTAGAAGAGCTAACCCAAGGTGTCAGAAGAGCCACACTGCCTACAACGGCTCTAGGGAAGAATTCTCCCTTATCCATTTCTAGCTTCTAGTGGCTCTTGGCAATCCTTGGCACTCCTTGACTTATAATCAATGAGTAAGCTATAGGCCCGCTATTCCTAATGTTGCCCTAAGGAAAATCTCATCTATTTGTAATTTTTCATGGCAAATTAATCAGAAAATTATGTTTTAAGTATGATGTAGCAGAGATAGCATAAGGCTAATACAAATTTTATAGTTCATTTAGTTATGTGGTGGGAGGAGTGGGAAAGTTGAGATTTAGATATGAATATTATAATATTTGCAAATGCAAATATGTGCAAAATGTCAATATATACAGTGAGCCCACTATATCTGTAGACACAATAAACTGTGGGTAAAAAATACTTGAAAAGTAACAATACAACAATAAAAAATACATATAAAATATAGTACAACAACTATTTGCAAGGCATTTACGTTGTATTATATTAGGTATTATAAGTAATCTAGAGATGATTTAAAGCATACAGAGAATGTGCACAGGTTATATGCAAATACTATGCCATCTTTTATAAGGAACTTAAACAACCACTTCCATAGATTTTGATATCTACAAGGGTCCTGAAACCAATCCCCTGTGAATACCGGGGGAAGACTTATATATACACATGCACACTCAATGACCTTTATTTCCAAACAGGTTGATGAAGGAAAAGGAAGAGTCAATTCAGAGTTACATGAATCAAATTAGTTATTCTTGATTTTCTTCATTTGATCTTCTTCCCTCCATTGTCATATAATGAAAAATAATAATTTTCAAAAAATGAGTATTATTTTATTTTGTACAAGTACTTCTTAATACCTTCATTACAAATACTCTATTGAAGCAGAGATATTCTCTCTCAAATGTTCTATATTATCAAAGGTTATACTTTTTATCAAGAAATAGATTTGAGAGGATACAATTTCATAAAAGTCTTTAAAATTAACAATAACTTGTTAAGCATAGCTAAATATTAACTTGCTAATTTGAATTGAACAGAGATACAGAAAAACGAAGCAACTTGTCATCCATCATTTGTTTATACAAAATTACAGTAAAAAGATAAATGCAGCCTAATTAACATCTAGATCCTTAATAATTCAGTATTCATCCAATATTGAGAAATTATATAAGTTATGACATATATTCATAAAAAATATTAAGGACTTTGTTGCAGACCTGTGTTGGAAATTGGTCTGGAATGCAGTTTATTCTCACATTGACAGGATCATTTAGGTCACTTGGACAATTTCCTGAACCGGAAGGATATGGAGTCGTAGCTGGACTTGAAGTAGAATCACTAATTTCTGGGAGGGGAAAAAACTCAATAAAATAAAACATGACACTAAATTAATTTTTTCAGGTTTTTAAAGTAATTAATACTTCATGAAAGAATACATGAATCTACATATGCTATAAATTGAAAAATATATTTTGTATTAAAAAGGACCCACATACTGAAGCCTTAGTTATCAAAAGGAAAAGATCCCAGTAATGCAGAAATTGACAATGCAGAATCCTATTGACTGTTTCTTCAGAAAAAATACATTCACAGGAGATCTTGGTGTAGATTCAAAAGGAAAAAAATATACATTTGCACCGCACTTAGCATTTGTGTTTTATAGCTGGAAAAAAAAAAAGATAGAGAAACATGGACTGCAAAAAAAAGGTGTAGATAAGGAGACAACAAACTAGAGAACAGAAAAATAGAAGGAAGAAGATACTTTAAAGGGAATAATTTGATAGGTAGATAAGAGAAAGCCAGAATAATGAAGAAAAAGCGATTCCAACTCTACAGAAAGAACATTCTAGGAATGAGATATGGGTAAGACAAAACTGATTGCTTCACAACACAGAGAGCTCTCGGTTGCTGGAAGACGGTAAAACAAAAGACTAACAGCAATAGGAAATGCTAACTACAGTTAGACTAAAAGATAGTATGTAACATCCTTTACAATTCTGATTTTGTCAAGAGAGAATGATGAAAAAAGAGATTTGGTAGTCCAAAGTAGTATGCACCGAGATAAATTAGGATAGAGATATTTAGAAAAAAAACAATTTAACACCTCAAGCCTGTTTTCACCTTCTTTGTACCTGCCTTTCTCATACAACCTATCTCTCCTTAAAAAAATTGAGCCAGGACAAAGAATATTCAACAAAATCCCCATCTCCTTTGCAAATGTATAAAGGCCAGAACAAAAACCCAGGCTTTTCCACTACTGAGACGAATCTCATTGCCAACAGTAAGCGATCATTTCACCTTTGTTAACAACTTGATCTTTTTGCCTCTTGGATCTTTCTTAAACAACATAAGTAGGAAAGGCAATTAATATCAGTGCATGTGGATTCCTTAATTACAATGACTATTCATTAAAATAACCGAAATATAATGGAGAGAAAAAGTTGGAGCAATTGTGTAACTTACCCTAGATCTTTCTACATCTGTTTTGTCTCACATAGATTATTTGTAAAAATCAGTAACTATTGTGGAGTAACTTTCTCTTAACTTCATTATAATGTATAAATATTTTTAATATTACTTACCGTCAACAGCAGGTGTCCTAGTTGCTAAAACAACAACTAGGGCAATTGCTATTATGGTAACTATGGCAAAGAGGACAATCAGAGAGATTTCTAATCCACTAAATTTCTTTCTTGCCATCTAATGAAAGAAAAGAATATGTGTTTAAAATGTAAAATATGTAACTATAATAAATCACCGTCAATTATCATCAAATTATATTCATTCTTTTTGAAATAAGCCCAATGCAAACAAAGCTGTAAACAGCTCTATCAGTTACTAACCTGAAACAATACAGAGTGACAAAAAATAAGCAACATGCAATTTCAAGTAAAAAGAATGAGTCAGTGATGCAGTAGTATACTAAGGTGAAAATATAGAGGGAAAAAACATTTCCAAGTAGTTGTGTTTTGTCCTCTCAATTGAAAGCGTTTTGTAAGTCAAGAAATTCCATTTGCGCTATGATTTTCAGTTCTCACAACAACTCTGAAGACATCCTGTTATTCACATTTTATTGATTAGGAAATTCAAGCTTAAGAGAGAATAATTTGTATTTTGAAGTAAAAAAGTTCAGTTCTCCCTAATTGAACTCTCATTTCTCCAATTCCAGCACTGCTTTCTACCAACAATATTGTGACAAAGAATATGAATATATATATTTGGAAGGAAAGTATATATTTGGGAGTTCTTGCTCAGTTTAAAAATATTTTGGACTACATTATCACCAAGTTCCTCCGTGAAATAGCAAATAAAATATATCAATCACTCATATCAAAAATATGTATTTATTCTTAAACAACATGATGCATTTGAATTAGCATACAGAGGGTAGCCAAATGTAGACTGAGAAGAATTCTTCTGCAATAATTATCTTAAAGAATATTTTTAAATTTAATTTTGACTATACAGCTTCCCTTTATTCTAGTTTTCAAATTCTCATGAGTTTTCTGTATTCCACAGTTTTTATATAAATCTTCATTCAAAGGCATATACTGAGGTCAAATTTAGAATTTCTATGATAAATTTTTTAATAAATTGCTGGTTTAAAAAAAAATCTTTTTTTGTGGTCTCAGAGAGGTCCCTCCTCCTATGATTATCTCCATCGATTCATATACCAAGTTGTTCCAACCTAAAAACCTCTTCTCCCTCTCTCATATTTTTCCACCACATTCAATTATTCTAGAAGTCTTTTGAATTTATCTCCAAAATATGTTTAGAATTATAGCCTCAACTTATCCCCAACACTGCAGTATATTTTTTGAATAGCATGTCTCCTTTGTACATGCTGTTCAATCTTATTTCAATCCTCCCTATTTACTCTTCTAGGTCAATTCTGATTGATGCCCAGTTCAAATGGCATGGCCTCTGTGAGTCCATTACTACTCTTAGAGGCAGACTTAATCTATCCTTTCTCCGTTTTTAGCATAGTGCATAACATATCTATTGCAATTATTCATGTGTATGTCAATTACCTCCATTAGAGTGTTACATTTTAATAGCAAGAATAATGAAAGTAGTTCAAAGACTGATACTGAGAAAACACAAGCTTAATATTTAATACACCATATGAATGAAGATTAGCATTCAATTTTAGAATATAATTTCCTGTTACATATATGTAAACTGTTTATTGCATCAGCTCTCTTCAAAGAAACTGAATGTAAACTAAACTTAATCAAAGCAACAGATAATACATAAAGCTGTTTGGAAGATAAAATCCAGTTGCTGATGTTATGTGAAAATGATGTGGTTTCATTAAATGTTCTACTTTAAATAAGTCTCATTTAAATCAATATCCTATTTTGGTAATAAGAAGCCAATAACAAGAATTGTATTTTTCATTTCATTAAGGAAAACCTTAAAAAATTCATTTGTCATGAACGAAACTCTCTTTTATCTAAAAATATCAGAGCAAAATTAATCTACTGAAATTAAATTACTCATATGAGTACTCATAAGAAATCAATACTAAAATTGTTCATATTCTGTAAGCAGTTATTATGGTGATCTTTTTGGATCACAGTAATTTTAAGCAAACTTACTTTTGAAAATTGTATATTAATATCCTTTATCTGCATATTTGTTATGTAAATGAATAATGCTTTATTAGATGACAGCTTGATGAAAAATCTTTAAAAGATTACTAGGAAAAAGTTAATGTTTTATAAATGTAACATTCTACTCTATTAGATTTTCTTAAAATATATTTAAGCACACTTATTCCTCTACTTTTCAAAATATGTTTCAGTCCATTTTTCCACATAGAGCAATTAAACAAAACCAGCTATGATTTCACCTAAGTCTGATAAAAACTATAACAAAGAGCTGGGCAAAGAAAATAGTCTCTTTTCTTAAAAAAAATAGAAATATTTTCTCCTGTTTTAGTACAAGGGACTGACAATATATTTAAAATGACAACATAAAACGTATGATTTTTCTATTTCAAATAAGTGCAGATAGACGGGAACATTGTTAACATAAATGAAGGAAAACATAATTACTTGGAAATATGAAAATGACAACAAAAATTATGATCCATAGACTTACCTTATTTCATAGCCTGTTCTGTTTGCTGTGTTGTACCAGAGTTGGGTAAGGCTGCTAAAATAATTATCAGGGAAAATTGCTCAGATATATATTGACCTGCTCATAAAGTTTTATTGCACCCTCACCAGCCTATCAGTATTTAATCATCTTCTGTTCAACATGCAGTTGTTAAAAGCCTTAAACCTGAAAGTACATAAACATTTTTCTCTGAAAATTAAAGTTAATTAGTAATTGTGTTATCAGATAGTCCTTGATTTCTAGAGGCCATGAATTTAAGAACATAAAAGTAATTATCTCAATTGTTTTTTCCTATTTTAAAAAATTGTTTCTTTCATTATCTGGATATTGCTTTAATAACTGTTTTACCTCATTGTGTGAAATTAAAATTCTGACTGGAAAGTAGAAACATATTCTAAAGATAGAATTTGTAAATTATTTGCAGTACCTAACAATTAGAAGACCATATTTCATAGAAATCAATGATTAAATAAAATTTATCTCCTGTGTCTTGTTTTTAATGTTAGGTTTAAAGAACTGATCAAATCCATAGGAATAACACATAAAAGTAGAGGTGTGCAGATCAGTAATTCATAAATAAAATCAGAATTTTATTTTTATATTTATTATGTACAGCACTAATTTAATTATCAAAAATAATATAGTAAACATTTTCCATTTTATATCGTAAAATTTATAGAATCAACTACACTTCTGGTTTAAGCTACTATGGTGTTTAAGAACAATGGATTTGATAGAGGTCTGGCCATAAATGCCAGCTGTACTATGTATACCTGGGAAATTGTGGGCAAATCTCTTTACTTATTTAAGACTAAGTCTCTTTATCTATGAAGTGTTCATTAAAATATCCATCCATAGGGTAATTATGAGAATTGGACTGGCCAATATAGCTAATTATTATTATTGCTGTTCTACTATCACAAAGACAGTTCAATTTAACTTTGAAATGGTCAATATCTGAGTTCTGCACACAATCCGCAAACTACATTTTTCAAACAAATATATACTAAAATAATATATTCACACAAAAATAAATATGAGTTTAAAGAGAAAATAAAAATTATATTTGTGGATTATTGCAAGACTAAAAGGATATATAAAGGAGAACTTCTAGTATATAAAAAACAATTTTATGAAAATAAGATTAGAATCACTCTAGAATTCTCTGAATGGGAAGAACTAAGTCCAGTGTAATGAAATTTAGGTGTGGTGTACTCTCTGTGCATATACCACATAATTATATAAGTAGAAAATCCCATTAAATCTACCCAAATCTATTAGTACGAAGATTTGAGAAAAGCAAGATCAAAGGATATAAGGTCAATATACAAAACTCAATCAAGTTTCTATATAATAACAATGAACAATTAGAAACTGAAACTAAAATATAGATATAGATATAAATAGATAAGTAATCATTCACAATCGCACCAAAAAAATGTTGATGAAAGAAGCCAAAGAAGATCTGAATAAAAGGAAAGATATATCGCAATCATGGATTGGAAAATTCAGTATTGTTAAGCTATTGATTCTCCACAATTATATCTATATATTCAATATAATTCAAATCAAAACCCCACCAAGTAAATATTGACAAGTTGATTGTAAATTTTGTGTATCAATTTGTATAACAACTTTATTCATGATTTCTGGAAAATTGGAAACAACCCAGGTGTCTGTCAACACCTGGCATATCCATACAATAGCAAAGTATTCAGCAATGAAAAGTTACAAAATGTTGATTGTCACACTAACATTGATGAATCTTAAATTTCAGGTTGTTTTCCCTGCAATTTCTTTTCTCTGATGGATTCAAGAAAAGTAGTTAGCAGTTTGTTTTCTTCTTTTAAGAGGGCAAACATTCCTACCAGCTTTCCACATCTTTGGACTGAAACTATAAGGCTATACCAAATTTTAATTAGTCCTCCTTTATATTTTCTTTGATGTATAGAAATTAAATATTCTTATCTTCAATTTCGTCTCCTGCTCTCACTGTCTGGTGCCATGAGCTGGGCTTTGCTTGGAGCAGTCTCTTTTGTTTCTTTCTTAGACATCTCCCACCCTAATCCTGGTTTCTTAAGTGAATCTCCATCAATAGGAGAGTAAGATATTCATGAATTGTTTAGAAGGTAAACTCAGACAAAACCACACTATAGAGGCACTCAGTTATGAACATAAGAAATTGTATACTGTAATAAAAGAGCATTTGAACTTAAAATGTATTGTTTTTGTTGAATAGGAAGAACTAATTTTAAAGTATTATTTATTAATATACAAATTGCACAAACATTAAAACTTCATGAAGCAAAATAACCCCAAAATTGAGTTAGTTAGGCGGTAGGCAGAAAAAGTTGTAAACACCAACGGTAAAACTGAACCTTAAATGGTGGTCGAAACCTAGTGTAATCAGAATAGATTAGTGCTCAACTCCTCTTTTTATGGACATATACAAGTGCTAGTACTCCAGTCTTACCATGATACATGACAAAGATAACTTCTTAGTTTTTAATCTCTAGATCTGACTATTCTTACAAGCTTCAGACTAAAGTTTCCAGGTAACTCACTTCAGTATATCTAAAACAAAACTCTTAACCATCTCCTTCAAGACCATTCTTTCTCTCTCTAGGCCAATTAATATCTCTGTTTTTCTCCAAGTCACATGAGCTCAAGATTTTCAACTCCGGTTTGTTCAGCATTATATAGGTAGCCACTTAATTCTCTGTTTTCTCTCAATATCTCATATGTAATCCTTTCTATTCACTTTATTGTGGCTGCTGTAACTTATAACTTCAAGCCTACATTATTGTAATTGCTTCTTAACTGGTCTTCAAACTCCAATGACTCAAATTTTCTCTTTTACTTTTAAACTAAATCCACCTACCTCTCCCCATGGAAATGATTCAACTCCTTATATTTCCAGTACAGTATTCCAATGACACCTACTTACTACCTAGAGGTAGAGAACCAAACTTCTTAACCTTAGATTTAAAACTCTATTATAAATTTGACATTCCATCTTACATCCTGTAATCAACAGATTCCCCTCAATATGCATCTGCTAAGCCCCTTTTAGTTTCTTAAGCTCATATCCATGCTTATTTGGTCCAGAAGCAGGATTGCCCTTTTTTTAATGCAAATTGCATCCATATTTCAAGTTGACATCTCTTTTCCTCCAAAGGGACGTCTCAAATCCTTATCTTTGCCCTCAAGAGCATTAATTTCTCCCCTTTTCCTCTCCATAACAATGTATTTTATACCTGTATTATGGTACTGCCTTAGCTTGTCTTATATTAATGCTATCCATGATTGCTTCTATTGGCCATTCAAAACTGGAACATTTAGAGAACAAGGACAATATTTTCCTTGCCTTTGCTTAATTTATCAATACGATATTTTGTATGGAGCAAAATATAGCAGTGAGTGCCAACTGTATACCTATATCAATTCTCCTTTGTCAAAACCCACCAGCCAAAGATGATCAGGAACACTATTGTAGTCAAACGAGGAAGAGCAGGATGTCTTCGAGGAAGGTGGAAGGATTTTTTTGTTTGTTTGTTTTGCCTTTTTTTTTTTTTAATAGGACTTAAACTTGTGCTGTGTGTCTATAAAGAGGTTCGAGAATGGGAGACTAGCTCTGGATTGGATAATGTCCAGAAACAAAGGCAATTCAGCAATATAGTTGCCAGGCACCATAATCCTTGTTTAGAAGGTGGGAGGACCAAAGTCACGCTACGGATATCATTAAAAATAAAGCAGCAACACATTCAAAAGTCATTTGTTGCGCCTACAATATGGGCTTGTTAAGAACATTGTTTATTACACTCTGACCACCAGCAGAGCCAATTTTTCATTTTTCTTTTTCTTTTCTTCATTTTGATGATAGAGTCACCTAAATTGAATGGGGTATGTGGCTGTCTAGACTACGTTTTACAATCTTTCATGCTATTAATTTTATCTATGTAACTAAATTCTAGTCAGTGGACGAAACCAGAATTCATATATGAAACTTTCACAGTACATTTTTAAGAAGAGACTTCTTGTCCTGCTCATATCCTCTACTTAATATTTTTCTATGAATCAAGCACACATATGTTCTTGTGAGTCAGTTTTGACCATGTATATCCTAGGAGAGAGAGTAGAGTAAAAAATGAGAAGGCTTCTAGATTCTAGGACCACTTTGTGGGTCATAGCTACCTATCTACCCTACATCATTCACTTTCTTCTAAATGTTGAATGAAAGAGTGAACATATGAGACTTTTAATTAGAGGAGCTCGTTAGATTCTTATCTAATACAGATAAGAATAGATATCAGCCACTGAATTATGAATTCTAATGATGAAATGTCGGCATGTCTACTATGGATCCAGAGATTGCTGGCTGGATTGTGTGAATTATCTATTGCCTTCTTTGATCTTCTATTATATAGTTCGCTAAGTATTTTTATAAATCATAAAACTATAAGCATACATACACTCCTATAGGACTAAGAAGAAATAACAAAAATCTTAAAAAGACTAATAGTGTTATTATACAAATAATTGTAAAATGGAATATAAAATGAAGAAAAAGGGATCTCACTCATGCTATGATATTTGATGAGAAAGATTTTACTTGTTTTTCTCAAATCTGCATTCTTGAAATGTGAACTGTGAATATGGATGGTACTGTGATCTGAATGTTTATGTAGTCTATGGTCATAACACCCTGAACACACCCCATCACATCTGAATGTTTATACACTCCAAATAATCATGTGTTGAAATCCTCACTCCCAAGGTGATAGTATTAAGTGAGCTTTTAAGAAGTGATTAGTTTATGGGGAGGGAGCCTTCATGAATGGGATTAGGGTCCTTATACAAGAAGCCTAGAAAGAGCTCTCTTCCCCTTCACTTTGTGAAGACACAACGTGAATGTCCATCTATGAACCGGGAAATGGGCCCTTACCGGAGATCACCTCTGGCAGCTCTTTGATCTTGGAATTCCCAGCTTCCAGAATGTGAAAAACAAATTTCTGTTTTTTATAAGCCACTGAGTTTATGTATTTAGTTAGAGCAGCCCAAACAGACTAAGATAGATGAGAAAGAGTCAGTTAATTTCAAATACTTAGAGAACTTCTAATAAGTTAATATTTGAAAACTGTCCTTTAATCTTCCCTGGAGCAAATAGAAAAAAACAGATTGCTATTTAGTAAATTTCAATTATATGGTATACAGAGAAAATTTTATTTTGTCTTTGTAATACTATTAGTTCTTATAAAATAAAACAAATGATAAAAATTAATGTGTCAAAACAATTTTTATAAGTATCATTGTAAATATTGAAAGTACATCTCATTCCTGAACACGGTCCTAAAATTTCCAACTTGTTAATAATTTTCTTTACCCTATTTCCGTATTATATTCAAGGGTATTTATTACAGGACATACCACTTTTAGAGTATGAAATATTAACTCACATATTGGAAATAGCTAATAAAAGGCCAAATATAGTAAGAAATTTAAAGTAAACAGGCCATGATTTCTTTGTAATGGCTATTAACTTATAAGTTCCTCAAATAGAAGTTTCACAAACAACTGTAAAGATAAATAAAAATAAAGTGAGTAGGGACTCCTCTGAAATTAAACTGATTTTCCTAGCACTGTGAGATTTACCTGCTTTTAATTAAATATTTACTAGAAATTTAAAGCCCTATTTCATTGGCAAATAAGTTGAGAACCTTGAAACCAGCTTAGAAACTTGCCTTTTAAATTCCTCTAATTTTACATTATAAGGATAATCAGTAAAAACTGCATAGGACTCTGTGTTCACAGGACTCTGTGAAACTAAATTTTAATTCTAATTATGTAAATGTTTTAACAATGCTAGTAAGTTCTCAATGAAATATGGACTAAACACTCAGTTTTTTATTCCTTCGCACCTGTAACAAAATTGAAAAATATCTGTTAATTAACTGGCAGTAACTAAAAGTGAATTTTAAATAAATTTAAACATAAATATTTTGAAAATAATGAAGCAATCTCTATGAGTGAGCATCTCCAACACACGACCTTTCTAAGCCTTCGATCAAGATTAGATCAAGATTCTAAGGTTCATTTTACTATCCATTCAAATCTGCAATAGTTTCAAGAAACATAAGTTTTTAGGAGAAAAATATGGTCTCAATGGCTTATTTAACTCATATATTTTCCAAGCCAATGAACAACAATTGAACCAAGAAACCCCTTCCAGCTCTAATATTCACATTCACCACATTTTGAGATTTTTTTGTGATCAGTCTAATCTATCGATATGTTACCAAATGCCAGCTCTGCATTAAGGTGAATACATGGATGAATGATATTTTCCATTTCTACAATCACTGCTTCATAAAATATGTGATACTGTGTACTGTGTATAAAAGTCTCAACTTATTAGACTTTTCATGACACAATAGGAAAATTATCCAATTAAAATGAGAATACAGGCGATAGTGGAGACATTTTATGTTGTTAGTAAGCTTCCCTGATGTTTTCAGAATATATAAAACAAAGGTTACAATACTAACATTGTAATTTTTCCCAGAATTTCTGAGAATCTATAGCTAAAATATAAGGTCAGACTAATAGTTGGAATTTATTTTAGGTTTAGAATACATTACTTGAATTATATTAAAAGAAATTCTAATACAGGACAATTCCATATGCTACGTGTCACCCATAATACTTATCTCTATTTAATTGTTCCAATCTTTCCTAGCAAAGAGAGGAAAAGACCTCAGAAAATATCTGCTTTGTATAACCACTAGACTGCTTGCACAAAACTGAAAACTCATCACACTGAGACATGTTTTAGAGGGAATAATAATATTTCATCGTCTTTCACTGATACTGAGTTGTTAAGAATTTCTACTTTTTGGTAGGTCAATTTGGCAACATGATTTCTCAAAACGCAGTTTGTTTTACTCATACTTCAAAATGTCTAGATTCTGGCTTCTATGCAAAATATAGAAAATTAGAAAGATCATAATGCTACCATTTATATAATAACAAAAGAGATAGATACTCTGCAGACACAACTTTTCTTAGATTCACATCAGACAGTTGAGGTCACAGTAAACTTATTAACTCAAAATCTAAAGAAATCTTGAAGAACCCAAAGAGACACAGGACATGAACATTTGCTCCACCATTTGGAGCGGATAGACACCAGTGCTGTACAAGCCAGTAAGGAGAGTGCTGAGAAAACCTGCAAGGGATTGCTAAAGGCTGAGAGTGCACTATCAACAAGACCGTGTATCCTACAATTTTACTAAATTCACATATTAGTCCTTGTACCATTTTGTATAATCACTGAAATTTTTACAACAATGACCATGTTGTCTTCTTATAAAGTTTTATTTCTTTCTTTTCAATCTGTTTGCCTGTTATTTTTTTTCCTTGTCTTATTGCACTAAGACCTCTAGTACTATGTTTAACATGGGTGACTTAAGCAGTCATTCTTGCCTTGTGACTGCATAGAGGAACTCTACAATCATTTACCATTAAGAATAATGTTATTTGTAGGGTCGTTTTTGTAGATATTCTTGATCTATTAGAAGAAGTTAACTTCATAGTTTGATGAAATTAATATTGAATTATTTAAAAGTTTTTTCAGTATATATTGAGGTAATCAAATGACTTTCCTTCTTTACTATTAAACTGGTGAATTTCCTTAATTGGTTGACAAATATTTTTTAAAAAGTCTTGCTTTCACAGAATAAATTTTACATGGTCAGAAGATCTTTTTTAAATATAATGTTGTTTTTATTGCCTAGTACTTTCTTGGGCTTTTTTGTGTCTTTGTTCATGAGAATATTTGTCCATTTCTCTTTATTTTACCTGATCTCTTTGTCTGATTTTGGAATCTGGGTAATGCTGACTTTATGCAATAAACTGGGAAATGCTTCCTCCTTTTCTAAATTCTGTGAAACTTTATGTAGTTTTGGAAATATTTCGGACTTCAAAGTTTGTTGAAATTACCAGTGAAATAATCTGGTCCTGAAGATTTCTTTTTAACTAGGTTTCCAGCAACAAGTTAAATTTCTTTCGTAGATATTATAGTCTATTAGCTATATACACTGATTTTAGAATGGAAGCTCAAATGTCATCATTTAATGTAATGTAAAAGACAAGAAAAATCAGATATTTAAGGAGAATAGCAAGAAAGGATTATGGAAAACAAATTTATGAGAATGTACATAATAAGTTTATGAGATGAGAAAAATGATTAAAATAGTACATTGAGGCAACTGTCTTCAACATGAGAAAAAATATGTTGAGAATTTGATTTAAACTTGAAAATAGTTAAAGATATTAACAGACATGGTAAAAGTGAAAAATAAAATGACTAGTCTTCATTACTTTTTGTTGTTGGTTTTAAAATTTTATTTAATATATAACTGTATGTATTTGGGGATATGACCTAAATGTAAAATTATTTGTGTAATTTAAAAGAAATAATCATGAAT
This sequence comes from Avahi laniger, assembly GCA_963575035.1. Lineage (NCBI taxonomy): Eukaryota > Metazoa > Chordata > Mammalia > Primates > Indriidae > Avahi > Avahi laniger. Next base: position 52,332 of record CAUYSK010038656.1, read on the forward strand.
GGAGCATTTGATTATATCAATCCTTATAAAACCCACATTTCAAAGACACAACTTACCCTAAAGGGAAAACACTGAATGTAAACATGACTATCTCCAACCATAATTGGCTGAGGGAATCATCTACATCAGATATAACTTTGATCAAAAACTAGCAATATAAAACTTGATACATTTATTTTCAACTATAATTTAGAGTCATGGATAGCAATACATTCTCTTTTTAAAATTCATTTTTAATAATTATGGATACATATAATAATAGTTGTATATTTTATAAGGTACATATGATGTTTTGATATCGGCATACAATGTGAATTAATCAAATCAGGGGAATTGGGGTATCCATTATCTCAGGCACTTGTAATTTCTTTGTGTTAGGAACACTCAATTCCACTCTTGTAGCAATTTTAAAGTATATCTTAACTTATCATTGATTATAGTCACTTTGTTGTGCTTTAAAATATTGCACATTCTAATTAACTACATTTTACACCAGTTAACCATCACCACTTTATGCCCCTCTTCTTGCACCCCTTCCCATTCTCTGGTAAGCATCATTCTACTCTCTATCTCCATGCCATCAATTGTTCTATTCTAATATTTAGCTCCCACATATGAGTGAGAACATGCAAGATTTGTCTTTCTTTTCTTTATTTTTTTTAAGATTTGTCTTTCTGTGCTTGGTGCATTTTACTTAACATAATATTCTCAGTTCCACCAATGTTGTTGTCAATGGCATGATTTTGTTATTTTGTGGCTATATAATATTCCATTGTGTATATGTACCTCAATTTCTTTATCCATTCATTCACTGATGGACATTTAGGTTGATTCCAGATCTTAGCTATTGTGAATAGTGCTGCAATAAACATGGGAATGCAGATATCTTTTTGATATACTGAATTTCCCTCCTTTGGATATATATCTAGCAGTGGGATTGCTGGGTATATGGTAGTTCTATTTTCAGTTTTTCGAGAAACCTGTGTATCATTTTCCATAGTGGTTGCATTAATTTACATTCCCCCCAATAGTATATGAGGGTTCCCCTTTCTCCATATCCTCACCAACATTCATTATTGCCTGACTTTTTGCTAAAAGTTATTTTAACTGAGGTGAGATGATTTTTCATTGTAGTTTTGATTTCCATTTCTGTGATGACTGAAGATGTTGGGCAATTCTTCATATGCTGTTTGGCCATTGGTATATCTTCTTTTGAGAAATATCTATTCAGATCCTTTTACCATTTTTTAATTGGACTATTTGATATTTTTCTTATTCACTTGTTGAATTAACTTATATATTCTAGTTATAAGTCCCTTATAAGATGAGTAGTTTCAAATATTTTCTATAATTCTGTGGGTTGTCTTTTCACTTTGTTGATTGTTTCCTTTGCTGTGCAGAAGCTTTTTAGCTTGATGTGATTCCATTTGTCCAATTTTGCTTTAGTTGACTGTGCTTTGGGAATATTACTCAAAAAATCCCTGCCCAGGGCAATGACCTGAAGCATTTCCCTGATGTTTTATTTTAGTAGTGTCATAGTTTAAGGTCTTATGTTTAAATCTTTAATTCATTTTGACTGGATTTGTTTATATGACAAGAGATAAGGATCTAGTTTCATCCTTCTGCATATGGATATTCAGTTCTCCTAGCACCATTTATTGAAGACTCTCCTTTCTCCACTATATGTTCTTGGCACCTTTGTCAAAGATAAGCTTACTATAGATGTGTGGATTTATTTCTAGGTTCTCTATTCTGTGCTGTTGATCTATATATCAGTTTTTATGTCAACAGCACGCTGTTTGGGTTACTATAGCTCTGTACTATAATTTGAAGTCAGGTTATGTAATTCCTCCAGTTTTGTTCTTTTTTGTTCATAATGGCTTTGACCATTCTGAGTCTTTTGTTGTTTCATGCAAATTTTAGGATTATTTTTTCTATTTATGTGAAGAAATGTCATTGGTATTTGGATGGGGATTACACTGAATCTCTAGATTGTTTGGGTAGTATGAACATTTTAACAATATTGATTTTTCCAATCTGTGAGTATGGAATACTTTTCCCTTTTTTTGTCCTCTTTAATGTTCTTCATCAATGTTTTACAGTTTTCTTTGTAAAGATCTTTCATGTCATTGGTTAAGTTTATTCCTACATATTTTATTTTATTTGTAGCTATTATAAATGGGATTGCATTCCTGTTTCCTTTTACTGACTGCTTACTTTTGGCATACAGAAATGTTACTGATTTTTGTATGTGGAAATACATTCTCTTTTGTTTAAAGTTCATCTTTCCTTTTTTCTTTTTACTTTATCTTGAACTTTTCTAGCAAGTATATATTACCAGAAATTAAAGATACTTTACTATTCAAGTATTTTCTATACCAAAGTCATAACATGTTTTGGGAAAAAAATTCCGTTATAAAAGATGTAGCTAGCTTATCCATAAATGAAGAATTTTTTTTCTACCAGTATATTAAAGTGGAATTAGATTTGTATCTTTGTTTTCCAGATAGAATTTGAAGGAGGCAATGACATTTGTCTCCTGAAATAGAGTCTTCTTCATATTTCTCACCATCGTCAAGAGAATATGGAGTTAGATCCTAATAGAAAAAAAGCAAAAAATGTTATATATTGGATGTTTGTTCTTTCTCAAAATCCGATTTCCGAGGGAATCTCAATTGTCATATCTCTGCTGAAAACCACTAAATTAATTTTCCTAGTTTTTCTCCTGACCTAAATTATAGTATGCCTAACTTTCTTTTTTATTTTTTAATGTTTTTGATATCAATTTATTTATGTATTTTCATTTTAAATGTTTTATGTTGATACGTAATATTTGCACAAAATATTTATACATAATGTTTATGGGGTACATATGATATTTTGTTATGTACATGCAATGTACTGATCAAGTTAGGATATAGAGTATTAACTTGAATATTTATTTTTTCTATATGTTGGGAACATTTCAAGTGTTCTCTTCTAGCTGTTTTGAAATATACAATACATTGTTCTTAACTATGGTCTCTTTGCTCTGATAGCAAACATTAGAACTTATTCCTTCTGTCTAACTGTATGTTTGTATCCATTAACCATCCCCCACCCCACAACATTTCCAGCCTCTGATATCTACCATTCTTCCCTCCACCTGCAAGAAATAAACGTTTTTTGGTCCCACATATTAGTGAAAGCATACAATAATAGTCTTTTTATGACTGGCTTATTTCACTTAACACAGTAAGTTGAAGTTCCATTCATGTTGCTGCAAATGACATGATTTCAATCTTTTATTTTATAACAGAATAATATTCTATTGGGTACATATAGCACATAATCTTTTTTATCAAATATTTGAATCAGTGTTCACATTTCTTTAATTATCCTATAATATTTTTCTCTTTGTTTGAATTCTAACTCAAACAAGGTCCATACATTGCAATTAATATTTCTCCATTTTCTTTTGATTTTTACCTCTCTCTTCCTCTCTCTTTTTTAATATCTTGAAATTCATTTGTTAACAAAATCAGGTTGATTTTCCTGTTAGAGTTTTTACTAGTTTGGATTTTGCTTATTGCATCCCCGTGGTATCATTTTACGTGCTCCTCAGTCCCCGTATGTCCTGCGAATCAGTAGTGAGATCACGAAGAGGGGTTAGGATGTGGGGACAATCTGGCTGCGACATCTGTCACCCCATTGATTGCCAGAGTTGATTCAGCTGATCTGGCTGGCTAGGCGGGTGTCCCTCCCGAAGCTGTGTGCTCTTGGTGGAAGAGGACCATTCTTCCGTCAAGGGTATACAGTAGCTGCTAGAACCTCCAAACAATCTCCAAGAAGAGGGGTTAGCAAACTATAGTCCTTGGGCATCTGCATTTGTGGCTATTGTCTATGGCTGTTTCTTG
>CAUYSK010038658.1:0-12723 GCA_963575035.1 Avahi laniger
TCCCAGCTACTTGGGAGGCTGAGACAGTAGGATTGCCTGAGCCCAGGAGTTTGAGGTTGCTGTGAGCTAGGCTGACGCCACGGCACTCGCCCCAGGCAAGAGAGTGAGACTCTGTCTCAAAAAAAAAAAAAAAAAAAGAAATGGAACGTACTGACCCTGGGAGTATACCATACGTATTCTGCTGTGACTTGATTTTTTCACTCGACATTGCTTTTTGAGGTTCATCCATGTCAGAGCTATGTAGAGTTCTACTGCCTTAAACTATCACAATATATACTCACCCAGTTGCTGATGGATGGACACCCAAGTTGTTTTTAGTGTTTTCACTAATGATAACTATGCTTTTATCCACAGTTTTGTACATATCTCCTAGAGCACAAATGCAAGAATTTTTCTAAAGCAGTGCCCTCCTGCTTAACAGGACATCATGGCTCAGAACTAACATTGATGCTATGGTTCACTGGAGCACGCCAATGGGGCTGCTTTGGCCCAAGGCAAGTGCCCAGGTCCTCTCCTACATTCCAAGGGCTCAGGGTAGCAGTGTTTGTCATTCCTGTCACCCAAGGCTCACTGTGTTTGAAGCTGCGGTCTAGGAAAATGCCAGGAGGTGAAACAGCTGGGCGAGTCGTGTATGCAGGTGTTCAAAGTGTTTTTCACATCTCCTTTGACGCATGCTCTCGAGCAGCAACGAATGAAAGCTTTCGCCACTCGCCCACACGTAGTATTGCCTGAATTTTAAGCTTTTGTTTCTGAAGTAGATGCACAATCATCTTTTCGTTGCGATTTTTAATTGTTTCATTTCCCCAATTGCCTATATTTCCTACATTAGGGCCGTGTGTTCATTTCCTAGGGCTGCCATACAAATTACCACAAACTTGGTAAAACAACAGAAATTTATTACCTCGCAGTTCTGGAGGTCAGAAATTTGAAATCGAGGTGTTGGCAGGATTGGTTCCCCCTGGAGGCTTTAAGTGAGAAAACATCCCATGCTTCTCTCTTAGCTTCCGGTGTGGTTGCCGGAAATCCTTGCGGGTCATCCTTGGCTTGTAGCTCAATCGCTGCGATCTCTACCTCCCTCCTCACACGGCTCTGCCTCTCCTCTCTGTGTCTTCACGTGGCCTTCTCATAAGGAAGTCAGCTGTCAAATTCAGAGCCTGCCCTCCTCCATTATTACTTCATCTTAATTAATTACATCTGCAAAACTTCTGTTTCCCAATAAGATCATGTTCTGAGGTTCCAGATGAACATGCATTTGGGAGGAACATTATTCAACAGGAAAGTTGCACTTTTTTCCCTATCAACTGTCTATTTATATCTTTTGCCCATTTTCTCTGTTTTGTTAATTGGCCTTATTTTTCTCAATGTTGGGACTTGATTGTTCATTAAGGTTATTAGCTTTTTGTGGTATTAGTTACCAATAATTTCCCCCGTTTGTTATTTCTCTTTGATTTTTTTTTAACGGGGCATCTGGATTTTGGGTTATGCTCTCAGGGGTTAATATTTCACGTTTATATCTCTACTCTTTTTGGGATTTATTTTGGTGTATGATACGAGGAATGGATCCAGTTTTCCATATGTCTATATGGTTGTCTAGTTACTATTTGAAAATTCATCTTTTTTTCCTAGTGATTGGAGATGTCCCCTTTATTATATGCTAAATTTTCATGTATCTGTGAGTCAGTTTTTGGATTTTCTGTTATTTTCCAGTTGTCTATTTTTGTGCTGATATCACACTATTTTGCTTACAGAGGAGGTACATGTTACTAGGTAGGTCTAGCTACCCAGTCTCCCACATTTGCTTCTCCACAATATTCTTTTTCTGGATATTCTTGCTTATTTTTATTCTTACATTTAAACTTTAAAAACACCTTCTGTAGCTCCAGAAAAAAATGGCATTTTGTAAAAACTGGGATTCTGTTACATTTAGAAACTAACCTCGAGGAACTGAGATGTTAATGATTTTGAATCTTTCTGACAAGAACATTTATATCTTTCTATTTTTTAAGATATATTCTGTGTCTTACAGTGTTTTATAGTTTTTTATAGTTTTTCTTCTATAGATTTTGGTACATTTTGTGCTAGGCTTATGCCTACTTATTTTATTTTACCTTTTCAACTGTAAATGGGATCTTTTTTCCACTTTTATCTTTTAACTGGTAACTTTTACATATTTGAGATTTGATTTCAAGTTAATTTTCTTTCTTGCTACTTTCAAATTATTTTATTATTTGTGGTACCAATTTATTGAGTCTTCTAGATACGCAAATATATCATCTGTAAACAAAGATAATCTTCCTTTTTAATTATTATGCCTCAGATTATTTTCTCTTATTTAATTATTTTGGCTCAACCTCCTTGTATTTTGGTGAAGTTGCCCCTTTTTCATTTTTTTGTGTGTATTTTTTATTTTTTCTCAGCTAATAAATTGTCTGTTTTGTTGTTTTTTTCTCCCAAGAATCTATTATTTGTTCCCTATTTTCTAACTCATTGTTTACCTTTAGTAATTTTTCCTGTTTGTTTTAGTTTGCTTTACTTTGTTGGTCTTTTCTATTCTTTTTGAATTACACGTTTTGTTTTCATTTTATTGCTGTATGGTTTTAATGCTATGAATTTCTTTGGAGGGCTGCATTAGCTATGTCCCATAGATTCTGGACATATGTCTGTGTGGGTTCAAACTCCATTCCTGATACCAAAATTACGTGTTAGTTTCTTATTGCTACATAACCAGTTAACACAAACTAGTGGCTTAAAACAATATATTGTGTTAGGTTTGTTATCTCACAATTTCTGTGAATCAGAAGTTTAGGAATGGCTCAGCTGCGTCTTCTGTTCTTTCAAATGTAATCAGGGTGTCCACTGGGCTGCATTCCTGTCTGGAATGCGGGGTCCTTCTCCAACCTTATGTGGTTAGCAGAATTCACCTCCTTGTCATTGTCGAACTGAAGTCTGCTTTCTTGCTGTCTATCAGCAGGAGGCTGCTCTAAGCTCCCATAAGCCCCTGCAGTTACTTGTCATGTGACTCTTTCATAGGCCCTTTCCCACGTGATAGTATATTTCTTCAAATCAGCAGCAAAGAGTCTCTCACTGTAGTCTGCTAAGCCTGAGTCTTATATGAGGTAACCTAATCAAGAGAGTGATCACGATCACCTTTGTCATCTTCCGTCACCCAATATCTTTGTCCTATTTTGTTGGCTAAAAGTAAGTCACAGGTTCAGCCTACACACAGGGAGGAGTTGATACAAAGGTGTGATCCATCAAGGGATGCATCAGATACATCTTTACAGGGAATAGGACTTTTCTTTGAACCGTTCTTTGTCTTTGGTGTTCTGCAGTGTCACTGTGATGATTTCAGCATAGATTTGGTTTTACTTTTTGTGCAGCTTATCTTTGTGTTTCCTGTAACTGTGGATTAGTGTTTTTCAATAATTCTGGAAATTCTCTGGCATTTTCTTTTCAAACACTCCCAGGGGGTTGCCTCTATCTGGGACCCAAATAAATTTGTCAGCTTGGATTTTCCATGAACACTTGAGTAATATAAATTTCAATCCTAGATTTATGTAGGAGCAGTTTTGTGTTTTCCAGTTCCCAAGTGGAGACTATTATTATAACTGTCTTTTTTTTTTTTTTTTAATACATCCAGAGTTCCAGAGACAAATGGAACTCTGAGATGCTGAGATGGTAGGCCAATTTGTCTCAGTCAGCGTGTTTAGTCAGCGTGTTCAATCAGCATGTTCACAGAAGGTACATCCATTGATTTCAGATTCTCTCTTTTCGTGGAATGGCAGTTTATCCCCAGGTAAGTCTTGTTTTCCACTTCTACTTACTATCCTGGTTTCAGCTTATGATTCATTTGTTTGATTTGTTTGTTGGTTAGGTTTTGCTTGGTCTTTGGTGATTTTTCTTCTTTAATCTTTTGCAATCCAGAAATTCATTTAATGTTATTTTTGTTATTATTTATGCAGTATCCCATTGTTTTCAGTGGAAGGATATTTCAGGATATAGTCATATTGTTGATGTGGCAGTGCACATGTCTTAACTGCTTTTAGTGATTAATTACTCTTAATCTAGACTTGGCTTTCCTCTGAAAATTAAGTAGAACATTTCTTTCTATTCACCCCAGGATTCATTTAGGGTTTCTAAGCTTTCCTCTCAGCTGGCTTGTGTCTTTCATATTCCAGCAGGTTTCATCATATGACAAAGACCTTTGATTTGTTTACTTCTTCAAAGAGGGAGAACATCTTTTAGCAATATTTATGACAGGTCTTTTATTATGGAGGCAGGCGTGGATAGAAAACTGGTTTACTCCAATGAGTTGTCAAAAATATTTTATTAGAAAACAACTTCAAATGCTTTCTTATAACCTTAATAAAGATGTAAATTTATTTTACTACAACTTTCCTTCTTAGGCTTATAACAATCCAATCTCTACCTTATAAATCTCAAAATCAGAATAACTATTTTTACCAACTACCAGGAAAAATTTGTTACCTCTTGAATTATGATGGGAATTTGTGGGTAAATGGCTTTATGACCTTTTTTCAACTTCTATACTGCAGAGTTGCTTCTGCCTTTACAAGTAAATAAATTCTTAGATGATACTCAAACTTCAGCGCACATAAGAATATTTTGGGCTTCTAATAAATTGTTAATTTTCCACCTATGTACTCCTTCTGCTTCTACAAGGTGGATAAGACTACAATGTTTGCATTTTTAACAAGCACCCCAGGTGAATCTGGATACATAAGGACTTGGGATCATAATCTAAGAAACGCTGTAGTATATTAATTCAACAAAACTTTCGGTCAAAATCACTCCCTTTTCTTGTATGGATATCTGTTATAATGCTTTCCCCTTTAGGAGAAGTCAAAAGACTGGCAACATATTGAACTGAATTGGGTTTTAAATAACTTCTCTACTTGCTAATTACTTCCAGACCTAAATTAATTTGTGTCATGTTCTGGTTCCTTGGAATTTTTCTGACGTGCACATTTTTATTTTGTTATGTTTTAAATATTGAAATTATAAATTATAATTTTGATGTTTGATAACCTTCTTAGAGATCTTTAAATATCTTCTTTGGCTGTACAACCCCACATTTTATTTTCAATTCACTGTCAGTCGTATCAGTCCTCTTTTACTTTTCCCTTTCTCCTTTTGCAGTCATGCTGTTGGGCTTATGAACATCCAGCATTGCCTTTGTTTCTCCTTGTAGTCGTGCTGCTTAGATATATTTCGTTGCAGTTTTCTTCAATTATCTTATGATTTGTTTTATCCACTTCTTCCCATAATCCATCACTTGTAATAATGTTATTTATAGTACTGCCCAAATTTTACCTACAATGCAATCAAGTATAATTAGCAAGATTTAATTATATATTAATACTTTGTAATATGATTTACTTGTCTTGCTTAACTCAATTTTAGAACTTTAATAGGATTCTTTTTTGTTTCCCTTTTTGAATTCACATCTAAAGTTTATCTAGTGTTAAACTGAAAGGACCATAATTTTATTTTCAAGTATTTTTTTTTTCTTGTCAAGTGAGTACTTTTATCGTAACAGTAGTATAGAATGTATAGTGAATAAGGACCTCAAAGTGAGTTATATATTTGGCCATTGTCAGAACACTAATAAAATATCTTGCAGTTTTGGAGTCTGGTCTCTAAAAGGGAATACATTAACAGCATATGGAGTCATTCATATCTCATTCCTTTATTGTTTGAAATTAAGTTTAGAGTGATGATTTGCTAGAAAAGCTCAGCAGACACTGAGAAAATCAGAGTGGGCTGAGATAGTAAATCTAGTGGCTTAATATGTCATCCTACTGTGGGAGGGATGAGACACACACAAAAAATCTATACATGAGCAAGACGATCCAATGACTGTTTCCTTTGTTAAAGACTTCTAGCAAATTTACCTCATAGTGAAAAGAAAAATACAACTCCCCAGGAGCTTTCTTGAGCCTGTCTGCTGCTTTCTTGTGGTCACAGCCAGGTGTCTTGGAGATTTAGCTACGGTGCTTAGGCATCTGGGGCAGAGCTCTCCCTCTGTGTGACATGGCAGAATATGCCAGGAACCACAGGAGATTCAAGGAAAAGAGCTTCAGACTAGCAGGGACACAACTGCAGCCACAGCGTGTAATGGGAGGAGGGAGGCGATACAGTGGAAGTAAGCTTTTTTTATATACTCAAAATTTCATTTTATTACATAAATCTACAGTTCAATAGGTATTTGCACCAGAATTGGTCATTCTCATAGCTTGTGTGAATTTTTCATGCATTTATACAACTGATATTTAGTTATTCATTTGGAATGAGGAAATCAATGTAGGGTATTAGCTAATGGAATTATTTAAAATACATACATATATCTACACATGCTCCTGGAATCATCAGTTGCATTGTACTTGGTGCATTGTTTTCTACCAGGAATCATTAGAGTCATGATTAATTATCACAGTAGTAAATATGTTACTGAAGCCTTTGGTGGAGAAAATGTTAAGTGTTCAGGATTCCTCTGCAGTACTATTTTGGATTTGTTCAGAAAAACTCATTTGTCCTATTTCCTGTATCTCTCACTGAAGAGCTTTTACCAATGTATCTGTGTGGATGTGCCAAAACCAGCTTACTGCAACTGAAAACAGCATTTTTATTTTTTCTGGTTTTTATTCTTTTTAAAAATATTCGTACAAATTAATGGGGTACATGTGCAATTTTGTTACATGCACAGATTGTGTAGTGGTCAAGTCAGGGCTTTAAAAGTATCCATCACCCAAATAACAAACATTGTACCCATAAACTGATTTCTCATCGTACATCCCCTCCGACCTTCTGAGTCTCCATTTTCTTCATTCCATTCTCTACTTCCATGTGTACACATTTTTTAGAACCCACTTGTGAGTGAGAACATGTGATATTTGACTTTCTATGCCTGGCTTGTTTCACTTAAGGTAATGGCCTCCAGGTCCACCCAAGTTGTTCCAAAATACATGATGTCGGGTGTTTTTTTTTTTTTTTAATGGCTGAATAGTGTTTTATTATGTAAATAATCTGTGGATTGCTTTGGGCAGTATGGTCATTTTAACAATATTAATTCTTCTGATCCATGAGCACAGATGCTTTTACAATTGTTTGTGTCATCTACAATTTCTTTCATCAGTGTTTTATAGTTTTCCTTCTAGAGGTCTTTGACCTCCTGGGTTAAATATATTCTTTGGGTTTTTTTTTTTTTTGTAGCTACTGTAAATGGGATTGCCTCATTGATTTGGTTCTTAGCTAGATCATCATTGGTGTATAGAAAAACTGCTGATTATCGTACATTTATTTTGTATCATGAAACTTTACCAAATTCATTTATCAAATCTAAGAGGTGTTTTTGGCACAGTCTTTAGGTTTTTCTAGATATAAGATCATTATCATTAGCAAGCAGGGATAATTCAACTTCCTCTTTTCCAGTTTGGATGCCTTTTATTTCTCTTGCCTGATAGCTGTGGCCAGGACTTCTACTATTATGTTGAATAAGAATGGTGAAAGTGAGCATCCTTATATTGTTCCAGTTTTTAGAGAAAGTGCTTTTAACTTTTTCCCATTTAGCATGATGTTGGCTGTGGGTTTGTCATATATGGCTTTATTATTTTGAGGTATGTTCCTTCTAAGTCTAGTTTGTTGAGGGTTTTTATCATGAAGCAATGCTGAATTTTATCAAATGCTTTTTTTGTGTCTATTGAGATGATCATATGATTTTTGTCCTTGATTCTGTTTATGTAATGTATCACATTTATGGATTTGCATGTGTTGAACCACCTTTGCATCTCTGGTATAAAATACCATTTTATCATGGTGTATTATCTTTTTGATGTGCTATTGGATTTGGTTTGCTAGTATTTAGTTGAGGATTTTGGAATATATATTCATCAGGGATATTGGTCTGCACTTTTATTTTTAACTGTGTCCTTGTCTGGTTTTGGTATCCGGGTGATACTGGTCTCATAGAATAAGTTAGGGAGAATGCCCTCCTCCTCAATTTTTTGGAGCAGAATCAGGAAGATTGGTATTAGTTCCTTTTTGTACATTTGGTAGAATGTGGCTGTAAATCCATCTGGTCCAGGGCTTTTTTTTGTTGGGAGATTTTTTTTTTTTATATATTACTGATTCAATCTTACTTCTCATTATTGATCTGTTCAGGTTTTCTATTTCTTCCTGGTTCAACATTTGGAGGTTGTATATTTTCAGGAATTTGTCCATTTCCTCTATGTTTTTCAGCTGTGAGTATGTAATTGTTCATTATAGTCTCTGATGATCTTTTGTATTTCTCTGGTATCAATTGTAATGTTTCCTTTTTCCTTTCCAGTTTTGTTTATTTGGATCTTCTCTCTTCTTATTTTTGATTAATCTATATGATAGTTTATCAATGTTGTTTATCCTTTCAAAGAACCAACTTTTTGTTTTTCTTACCCTTTGTATTGTTTTTCTAGTCTCTATTTCATTTAGTTCTATTCTGAAATTTGTTATTTCTTTTCTTCTGCTAATTTTGCGTTTGGCTTATTCTTGGTTTTATGCTTCCTTAAAGTGTGTTGTCAGCTTTTTAATTTGTAGTCTTTCTGCTTTTCTGATGTAGGCATTTACTGCTATAAATATCCTTTTAGTATTGCTTTTGCCATATGCCATAGGCTTTGATATGTTGTGTTTGCATTTTCATTTGTTTCAGAAGATTTTTTAATTTCCATCTTAGTTGCTTCATTGATCCAGTGGTTGTTCAGGAGTATATTGTTTAATTTTCATGTATTTGTAAAGTTCCAAAATTCCTCTTTTTATTGATTTCTAGTTTTATTTCACTGTGGTCTCAGAAGATACTTGATATGATTTTTAGTTTTTAAAATTTATTGAGACTGTTTTGTGGGCTAACAAATGGTCTATCTTGGTGAATATTCCTTGTACTGATGAAAAGAATGTATATTCTGTAGTTGTTGGGTGAAATGTTCTGTAAATGTCTATTAAGTCCATTTGGCCTAAAGCCCAATTTAAGTCCAATGTTTCTTTATTGATTTTCTGTCTAGATGATCTGTCTAATGCTGTGAGTGGGATGATGAAGTCCCCCACTATTATTATATTGCTGTCTATCTCTTTCTTTAGGTTTAGTAATATTTGTTTTATGAATCTGAGTGATCCAGTGTTAGGTCTATATAGTTAGAATTGTTATATTCTCTTGCTGAATTTATCCCTTTATCACTATATAGTAACTTTTTTTTTTTTTTACTATTTTTGACTTAAAATCTGTTTTATCTGTTGTAAGTGTACCTACTTCTGCTCACTCTTGTTTTTCATTTGCATGGAGTGTCTTTGTCCACCCTTTTACTTGTAGTCTATATGTGCCTTTACTAGTAAGATGAGTTTCTCATAAGCATCATATAACTGGATCTTTCTTTAAATCCATCAAGTCAATCTGTATCTTTTAAGTGGAGCTTTTAATCCATTTACAGTCAAGGTTAATATTGATATATGAGGTTTTGTTCCTATTATATTGTTAATTGCTTCCTAGTTTATAAATTCTTTGTTTCTTTCTTTTCCTCTGTCTTGTGGTTTGGTGGAATTCTGTAGTGGTGCCGTTTGATTCTTTTCATCTTTTGTGTGATTGCTTTACCATTGAGTTTTATACTTTTGCATATTTTCATGATGGTTAATGTCATTCTTCCACTTCCAAATTTAGGACTTCCTTAAACATTTCTTGTAGGGCCAGTCTAGTGGTGAAGAATTTCCTCAGCATTTGCTTTTCTGGGAAAGACTTTATTTCTCTAACATTTATGAAGGTTAATTTTGCTGGATACGGAATTCTTGGATAACAATTTTTTTTCAGCACTTTGAATATGTCATCCTATTCTCTTCTGGTTTTTAAGGTTTCTGCTGAGAGGTCTGCTATCAACTTGATGGGATATCCTTTATAGGTGACTAGACACTTTTCTCTTGCTGATTGTATAATTCACTCTTTCACTTTGACTTTAGACAATATTATTATAATGTGCCATGATGAAGTCTTTTGCATTGTATTTGACTGGAGATCAATGGGTTACCTGTATCTAGATGTCTAAATCTCTTGTTAGACTTAGAAAATTTTTACCTATTATTTCATTAAATAGGTTTTCTAAAACTTTTGTTCTCTCTTTACCCTTAGGAATACTGATAAATTCATAAATCTGGTTGCTTTATACAGTCGCAAATATCTTGAAGGCTTTGTTTACTTTTTGAATTTTTTTTTTTAATTTTTGTCTAACTGGGTCATTTTAAAAGACCTATTTTCAAGTTCTGAAATTCTTTCTTCTTCTTCTTGGTCTAGTCTATTGTGGAAGCTTTTGAATGTATTTTGTCTCTCCCTCAATGCATTTTTCAGTTACAGAATTTTTGAAAATCTATCTCCTTAGTAAATTTCTCATACATGTGTTGAATTGATTTTCTGAGTTATTTGTATTAGTTTTCAGATTTTTCTTGCAACTCACTGAGCTTCTTTAAAATCAATATTTTGAATTTTTTATCTGGGATTCCAAAGAATTCTTTTTGGTTCAGATCAATTGCTGGAGGATTACTGTGTTCCTTGGAGGTGTCATATTACCTTGGTTTTTCATGTTTCCTATGTCTTTACATCGATTGCTGCAGTCACTTCCTATTTATTTATTTATTTTTTAATTTACTTTCCTTATGGTGGGGGAGACTTTTTCCTGAAGATGTGACTGTGATATTGGTTGGGTAGGGCCATTTTCTTTGCCTCTGGGTGCATGCAGTAGTGAAGTCTCTGTATGATTTCTTTGGCTATAAACAGTGTTAGTGGTATCTGTGGTTTCCTCTGTGTTTTAGGGTGTGGTTATTGGCGGAGGCTGTGGTGAAGTTGTGCTGGGGCCTAGAATGCCAGATACACCCCTCTTCAGATTTTAGTGGTAGTTGTGGTGGGCTCAACATGTCTATCCTTGTGCCCTTGGGTGATGTATGCTGACACCTGTGTTGGCAGTTCCAGGCAGGCTGATTCTTGGGCCTCTGGGTGGCTTTCTTGGATGCTGATGGTAGTAGTGGTGTACTGGATGGGTGGGCAGGTTCTTTAGCTCCTGGCAAGCCACTGTGGCAGGGACAAAGGTGGTAGCAGTGGTGGTTAAATGCTCTTCTGGATTCCAAGCCCTGCGTGCTTGTGTTAGCAATGGTTGCCATGGGCTATGTGGGCTGGTTTCCAGGATAGTAGGTGGTGCTTGTAGGTAGGAAGTAGCTGATATGGTAGCAGTAGGCTGTTTATGCCCAACTTCAGTTCCCTGGGAAGAGTACTCAGGTGTCCCTGTGGTGGATTGGGTTGTAGAACCCCCAGGACTCTGGATCCTGCACTCTGTCTTGGCAAGGGGAGAAAAGCCAGGCAGAGCCAGACCAGACAAGCTTGTGCTCAGGCCCCCAGTGGTGAATGCCTGCACCAGCCATGATGGGCAGGGGCAGAGCAATCCTCCAGGCTCTGGCAGAATGCTTGGGTGAGAGGCAACTGCCACTGTGCTAAGGTGATGCCACAGGGAGGGTGGAGCCAGTTCTAGTAGCCACAGCCTAGGCCGGTGGGTGAGGGACTTGTATCCCTCTCATACCCCAGTCCTGGTGGGGCTTGCTCCCCATCCTGGCTGTCTCAGCTGACCCAGCTATCTTTCAAACCTGGAAGTTTGCTCCTAGCCCACAACTCAGCCCTGGGCCATTAAGCCCTCACTCCGCTCAAGATCAAGCTTCCATGGCAGCTCTCATCCTGCTCAAGGCCTGGGGTTGGTTCCTAGTTTCAGTGACAATGGCTGCAGCCCAAGCCATGCTTACGTCTCAGTCTTTGTTTTGGGACCCCATTCCCTGCTCGTGCCCTGGTTTTACAAGCAGCAGCCCAAGTTTCTCTAATGCCTAGGACTGGTGCCACTGGTTCCTAGGACCATGCGCGGTCTGTTAAGAGCCAGGAACAAGAATGGTATCTCACCGTAGCTACTTAGGTTTCAGGAAGTGCATAGGATCCAATGTGTGCTCTCTCCCGAAGCAGTTCCTTCTCAGTTTCCCATCCGCTCCCTAAGTTAGATTCAGGGCTTGGGATGGTCAAGGTGCTCTCCCATGGCCTGGATTGTGTGATTCTCCAGTGGGAGGGTGGACTTCAGGAAGACACTCACTCACCCTCTTACATGTAGGGAAGTCACTTCAGGTTCCTGGTCGGTCCCAATCATGTAGGCTGCCTGTTTTCCTTCTCCTTCCTAGTTTTTGGAGTTTCCTGTTGCTTTTCAGTTGAACTCCCATGATCCCTCTTGGATAATATATTCAAAGTGTGATTGTCTACACACTATTTTGGTTCTTCTAAGTGAATGAGACATACTTGAAAAGCTTCTAATCAGCCATCTTGAAAAAACTCCAAACTGAATTTTCAAAAACAAAAAAAGTTTATGTTCTTCAGAGATACTTCTAGGAATGAGAGCTCAAATTTGAATATTAAATATTTGTTTGAGTTGGACAGTTTGATCATACTTTATACTTTTTTTTTTTTTTTTTTGAGACAGAGTCTCACTTTGTTGCCCTGGCTAGAGTGAGTGCCGTGGCGTCAGCCTAGCTCACAGCAACCTCAGACTCCTGGGCTCAAGCAATCCTACTGCCTCAGCCTCCTAAGTAGCTGGGACTACAGGCATGCGCCACCATGCCTGGCTAATTTTTTCTATATATTTTTATATGTCCAATTAATTTATGTCTATT
>CAUYSK010038662.1:0-12562 GCA_963575035.1 Avahi laniger
GGATTGTTTGAGCTCAGGAGTTCGAAACCAGCCTGAGCAAGAGCGAGACCCCGTCTCTACTAAAAATAGAAAGAAATTAATTGGACAACTAAAAATATATAGAAAAAATTAGCCGGGCATGGTGGTGCATGCCTGTAGTCCGAGCTACTCGGGAGGCTGAGGCAGGAGGATCGCTGGAGCCCAGGAGTGTGAGGTTGCTGTGAGCTAGGCTGACGCCACGGCACTCACTCTAGCCCGGCCAAAAGAGTGATATTCTGTCTCAAAAAAAAAAAAAAAAAAAAAATTTAAAAATAACAGAAAAAGAAAAGTATTTCATTAAAAACAAAAAATATATTTGTACAGTTGTACAATGTGTTGTGTTTTAAAGTAAATTATTAAAAGAGCTCAAAAGTTTAAAAACAGTTTATAAAGAAAGTTACAGTAAACTAAGGTTAATTTATTATTCAAGAAAAAAATTTTCACGTATTTAGTGTAGCCTAAGTGTACAGTTTATAAAATGCACAGTAGTGCACAGTGATGTCCTAGGCTTTCACGTTCATTCACCACTCACTGATTCACCCAAAGAAACTTCCAGTCCTGCAAGCACCATTCATGATAAGTGCCCTATATAGGTGTACCATTTTGTGTCTTTTATACTGTATTTTGCATACCTTTTCTGTGTTTAAACACACAAATACCATTGTGTTGCAGTTGCTTACCAATATTCAGCACAATAACAAGTTGTAAAGGTTTGTAGCCCAGGAACGATAGGGTATACCTTATAGCCAAGGTATGTAGTAGGCTATACCATCTAGGTTTGTGTTAAGTACACTCTGTGATGTTTGCACAATGATGAAATTGCCTAACGGTGCATTTCTCAAAACCTATCCCTGTCACTAACCAAAGCATGACGGTATTCTTGAGCTTTGTGCTGGAATGTAGCTAAGTTACTAGGTAGCTTAGGAGACAATTCTGATTCTTTTGAAGCAGGCTTTAATTTAGTACTAACTTTTACCCACTACTGAGGCAATACCCCTTTGAGTCCTCTGCCAGTCTCCCATGTATTACAAGGTTTCCCCACTTTGGCTGGTGAGAATAGGAACTAAACTATTCCCATCCCCGTATGAGTCCTGAGGTTATGCCTGTATGCCTGTTCTGCTTGTTCCTTTTTGGTGATTCTTTCCCCAACATTGGGAAATTTCCTCATATACATGTATTAATCAGAACTCAGCTGAAGATGTGAGGGAACCCTCTATGTATATAGAGCTCTGTCGCTTTGCAACTTTCCTTTCTGGCACTCTTTAGTGAACTCTAGTTGCCTTTCCTTCACCAGATTCTCAACTCAGGGAGACCACTGGGTTCTGTATAGACTTTTCCCCTGTGCCGTGACTAGACACTTCAAGTTAGTAAGCTGGAATAATCAATTGTTCATCTCATTTTTTTTTTCCTGTCTTGTGCTGCCAGTTCAATGTAATTGAAAACTTGTTCCTTGTATTTCCTTTGGTTTTTTAGCTTTATAAAACAGAAGAGTGAATTTGGTTCCCATTAATTCCATCTTAGTTAGAAGATGAAGGCCCCAGCTCCCAATTTTAATTTCTAGCTAGAGACTTTTTGTTCCCCACTAAGACTCCATTCAGAAACATTCTGGAATATTCACATATTATTATAAAAGATGTGTAACTCAACATCATTGGTCGTCAGGGAAATGCCAATTAAAACCACAATGAAATACCACTACATAGGTACTGGAATGGCTTAAAGTAAAAAGTCTGACACCACCAAATGTTGACAAGGATGTGATGCAAACGGAATTCTCATACTTTATGGAGCACCTACTTTGGAAATGATATATAACTGCTTTACAAAAAGTTCTAGTAGTTTCTTATAAAACTAAATATACACCCACTCTATGACCCAACAATTTTACATTTATGTGTTTACCTAAGAGAAATAACACTCTGCACAAAGACTTGTCAAGAATGTACATAGCAGCTTTATTCATAATAGCCTCAAACTGGAAAAAATCCATGTCCATTAAGAGTAGAATACATAAACACACTGATATATTTGTAGCAATGGAAAGGTACACACTATCAATTCATGCAAAACCTGGATGAATCTTTAAAATAATATGCTGAAATAAAAAGCTTCATATAACAGAGTGCATACTATAATTATATAAATTTCTAGAATAGTTTATGATGAAAAATGTCAGAAGAATGGTTGATTCTGGGCAATGGTAGGGATGGAGATTGGGAAGAGACATAAGAAAACTCTGAAATGAGAATAATGTTTTATGTCAGTAGGATTTGGGTTAGCTTGTATTTATCTATCAAAATTCAGTGGATGTACACTTAAAATTTGTGCATTTCACTGAATGTTTACCTCAAAGGGAAAAAAAAAACATATATTGGACTCTAATAATATGCATGGAATACTTGAGGGGACTGTATTATCTCTACTTTGAAATTTCTTCAGAAATGAGATTGCTGAAACAATGAGTGATGGATTGATGGATATATACATTTAAAACATATAATAAAATATTAATGATAGCATCCAAGTGGAGGGTACATGTGTGTTCATTGTACAATTCAACCTTGAAAAAATTTTTATTACTTGAAATACTTAGGATAAAATTTTGAAAAACAAAGAGTATATAGGTTGGGCATCCCAAATTTGAAAATCAGAAATCCAAAATGCTCCAAAGTCCAAAACTTTTAAAATGTCACATGATGCTCAAAAAAATGCTTATTGGAGAATTTGGGATTTCATATCTTTGGATTTGGATTGTTCAACCAGTAAGTATAATGCAAATATTCCAAAATCTGAAAATATCTGAAATCTGAACACTTCTAGTCCCAAGCATTTTGGATAAGGGATATTCATCCTGTATTATAAAAAGCCCAACATCAATAAATTCGACAATTTAAATAAAATGAACAGGCTTATTTAAAAAGAGAAACTAACAAAGCAGCAAAAGAAGTAGGAAAATCTTAATAGTCTACTGTCAAAGAAAACAAATCCATTATCACAAAACTTCCCTATAAAGAAAACTTCAGGCCCAGATGGCTTCATCAGCAAATTCTACCCAATAGTAGAAGAAGAAATAACACCTATTTTGCACAAACTCTTCCAGAGAATAGAAAAGAGTGTATATTTCCTTGCTCTTCTTATAAGACAGGATAATATTAACTCGAGAACCTGAAAAAGATATTACAAGAAAGGAATATATTAAAAACCAATCACACATGATTTTATTAACAGATGTCAATATCCTTAATAAAAATATTAGCAAATCAAATTTAGTGATAGAATAATTCATTACAACCAACTGAGATTTATTCCAGATTCACAAGGGTAGTTTGACATCCAAAAGCCAATTGACATAATTCATCAAATGAAGAGAAAAAAAATGTGGAGAACTAAATCTTATAATTCAAGAAAAGCATTTGACAATGTGTATAGCTATTCATAATAAAGCCTTATAGATAATTAGGAATACAGAGAAGCATCCTTAATTGGAGGAAGAATGTCTACCAAAAACAAACAACAAACATCAATCATGACGCATGTTATTATATTAAAGACTTTTGTTTGCTCAGAAATGAGACAAGGATTCCTGCTGTAACCATTTCCATCCAATCTTGTATTGGAGGTCCTCTACTTACAGTAGAATAAGGCAAGACTTTAAAAAAAAAAAAGCATTAAGATTGGAAAGGACAAACTGTCATTCAGTAATATGATTGTGTATGTGTACCTAAAATAGTTTATAATGTGTACACATGCACTTATAGAGTGGAATAATAGACATTGGAGACTCAGAAGGGTAGGAGAGAGCTGTAGGATGAAAAATGAATGGGTACAGTGTATGCTGTTCAGGTGATGGTTACACTAAAAGCCCAGACTTCGCCACTATGCATTATATCCTTATAACAAAGCTTCATTTGTACCCCCTAAATCTATAAAAATAAATATAGTTTTTAAATACACTAAAATATGAGAACTAAACGTTGTATTTGGCAAGGTCCCTGGGCATAGGTCAGTATTAAAAAATCAGTTGTATTTTCACATATCAGCAACTAGTTGACAAAAAATACTTTAAATGTTACTTTTGACAACAACATTATATTAAAAGCCCCCAAATATTTAAGAGTAAATCTAATAAAAGATGTACCAAGGCTTCTTCACTAAAAAAATCTCAAAACATTTTTGTGAGTGAGGAATTGAAGAATTTTTAAATAAATGGAGGAAGATATATTCATGAGTTTGTCTTACTGCAAAGATGCCAATGCCCGCCCCCCCAATTAATCTACAATTTCAGTACAATCCCAATAAAAAGCCCAGCAGGTATTTTTGTGGAAATTAATGAGTTGATTCAAAAGTTCACATGCAAAGAACTAAAAATAGTTAATGCAAATTTGAAAAAGAAGAATCCAGGAAATTTACACTGTCAAATAAAATGATTCATTCTAAAGCTCTTCTTATAAAGTCAGTGTGGTATTGCTAAATGGTTTTTTAGAAAATGTGACCTAGTCAGGCATGGTGGCATGTACCTGTAGCCCCAGGTACTTGGAAGGCCAAGGTAGGAGGGATCATTGAGGCCAGGAGTTTGACACCAGCCTGGGCAATATAGTGAGACCCTGTCTCTAAAAAAAAAAACACTATGTTTTTAAACTAGCTGGGCATGGTGGCACATGCCTGTAGTCCCAGCTACTCAGGAAGCTGAAGTGAGAGGAACACCTAAGCCTAGCAGTTCGAAGTTACAGTGAGCTACAATTGTGCTACTACACTCCAGCCTGGGTTACAGAGCAAGACCCTGTCCCTATTTAAAAAAGAAGAAAAAAGTGACCAATAAAACAGACCAGAGAGTCCAGAAACTGACCCATGCATACACAGCTACTTTTCGATAGGTCATACTGCAATTAAATACAAGAAATGATCTTTTCATTTAATGATGTAAAGTCATTTGCGTATTCATATGGAAAATAGCATATCTTGACCCTTTTCTCAAAAACCCATACATAAAAATTAATTTTAGACACATTACAGATCTAATCTACATGTGACTTTGACTAGACAAAGATTGGTTAAATGGGACAAAAAAACTGCTAAATAAAAGAAAATGGTTAAATTGGACTATATTAGAAATCTCTGTTCAGAAATAATACCATCGAGATGATAAAACAGCAGCCTTGAGAATGAGATAAAAAAAAATATATTCAAAAAGAACTCATACTCAGAATCTATAAAGTACATTTACAATCAGTTATGTTTATGTATTTTTAAAAGATGCTAGAAAATAGAAAATGTCACTTTACAAATGAAGATATCCAAATTGTCAGTAATATGAAAATGTGTACAACTTCATTAGTCATCAGGAGAATTAAAACTAAAAGTAAAATGAATGTGATACCACCACACATAACAAAAGAATTAAAATTTAAAAAGTGGAAAATTCAAGCATTGACAAGAATGGAGTATGAAAACTCACAAGCAAATGAGTATGTAAATTGGTACAATAACTTTGAAAAACTTAGTCATTTTCTTCTAAGGCTAAGCATATGCTCCTTATAACTCAGCGATTTCACTGGTAGGTATTAACTCCCCAAATTCCATACATATGTTATTAAAAGATATGTACTATACTATACGTCACAGCAGTATTGGACTGATAGTCCTAAACTGAGAAATATTCAAATGCCCTTCAATGTCACAATGAATAGTTGTGGTATATTCACAATGGAATGCTAAACACAATAGGGACGAGTGACACTAAAATGGGTAAACTGTGATAGAGTCACAACGGAACACTGTGTAGTATAATGTAGTGCATAGCAATGGAAATGAATAGTCTATAACCATATGCAACAGTGTGGATGACTCTCACCAACACTGAGACTAAGAAATCATGCAACAGGATACTTTGCAATTCCATTTATACAAAGTACTAAAATGGGGAAAACAAACATATGCTGTTGAAGTATGAATGGTGTAATGACTGTAAAGTAGCTTGAAGGGGTCTTATGAGGTACTGGAACTGTATTACTTCTAAATTTCGGTACTGGCTATAGGATTGTGTTCTATTTGTGAAAATCCGAGCTATAAAATTATAATAAATGCAGTTTCCTATATAAATATTATGGTTCAGAAAAAAAGTTAAAATTAATGATGATACTGATAAGTGTCTGATCAACTTAAAATATTATGGTTCGGAGAAAAAGTTAAAATTAATGATGATACTGATAAGTGTCTGATCAACTTAAAATAGTGAGGTCCCTCCCAAGTAAACATTATGAAATCATACATGAAAATACTTTCCTGCCGATCTATTTTAAAATCTTAATTTTACCCCAACTCACTCCTAAAAGAAAAAAATCAAAGTTAATCTGATTTCTCATTGCTGAATATGGAAGCTCAAAATGGCTGCAATAGAAATATTTAGAATTTTAGTAATAGTGTTTTAGTATTAGTGTTTATTTGAAATCTTAATCATACTGTTGGGATTAGCAAATAGATATTGAAGAAGGGACTTGCAAATGTACAAAATGATGTTTCAATCAATGTTTTAAGAATTTTTTGTTTTCAGTATTGTTAAATCAATGACTCTAAACTTTGAAATTTATACTGCTTGCTCTTAAATGTGGTATGTTTAATAACTTTGATTTTAAGAGATGTCAACTAAATCATAGAGCAACTGTGAGATCAAAGATCAATAATTATTTTAACCTTTTAGTTGGGTGATTGCTTACATTGTTTCTCTAAAATATTATATAACCTGATTCTTCTTAGCTCCTTGCATATCACAAACCAAAAGTAACACGATGTAATCCTTTAAAGCAGCGGTCCCCAACCTTTTTTGCACAAGGGACCATTATCCATGGGCATAGCAGGGGAGGATGTTGAGGAGTGGCAGAGCTCTGCAGCCTGGTCTGGCCTGGCGGTTGGGGACAGCAGCTTTGAAGCTTGGCATTCAATCCTTGATTGATTACTTCACATGTCCGGAATGCATATGATATTTGTAATAATAAATAAGACAAATAGCTCCTCAGCAGCTATTCAACTATTATTAGGCTACTATCTATACCAATATCTAATTATAGGATTTGTTAATATTTGATATTGTCATACATTTTTGAATCAGGCTTGTAATAGTTTTATTTTATTTTTATTTATTTATCTTATTGAAAGACAGTGTCTCACTTTGTTGCTCAGACTGGAATGCAGTGGTGCCATCATAATTCACTGCAGCCTCAAACACCTGGCCTCAGGAGATCCTCCTGCCTTGACCTCCCAAACTGCTGAGATGACAGGGATGAGCCTCCATGCCTGACCAAAAATTTTTAGTTCTTATGTGTATCTAGGCACTGTGGAAGTTGTCCATTACTCTGAATAATATTCCTACTGTCTTAACGCTTAAGTTTTTTTAATGGAGTCAGGAGTTGGGAATGAGAAGTAGGCTACTGCTTCCTCTGCTTATGTAACATGTTAACTTATGATTAAATCATGAAATGATTCATTCATTCACTGAGTTATATCTTTATACATGAAATGCATATATATATATATATAATACAGCAATGAAACAGTATGATTTATTAGAATAGCTAAATTCCAAAAACCCAAGAATACCAATTGCTGGCAGGGATGTAAAACAGGAATCCTTATTCATTACTGGTGGGAATGTGAAATGGTACAGTCACTTTGGAAGACAATTTGACACAGTTTCTTACAAAGAAAATGTAGACTTTTCATACCATCCAGCAGGCACACTCCTAGGTATTTTATCCAACTGTTTTGGAAACTTATGTGAAAGCCAGAGTCTGTATAGAAATGTTTATAGCAGCTTTATTCATAATCACCAAAAACTAGGAGCAACCAAGATGTTCTTCAATAGGTGGAAAAATAAGCAAATTGTGGTACGTCATAGCACACTGCACCTGAACTCCTGGGCTCAAGCAATGCCCCCCGCGCCCCCGCTGCAGCCTCCTGAATAGCTAGGACTTCAGGTGTGCACAAGTGCACCTGGCTAATTAAAAAAATATATATATTTTTTGTAGAAACAGGGTCTCACTATGTTGCCCAGGCTGGTCTTGAACTCCTGGCCTCAAGCAATCCTCCCACCTCAGCTTCCCAAAGTGCTGGGGGATCACAAGCATGAACCACCATGTTTAACCGAGTTTTTCTTTTTTTGATTTTAGTTACTCATGATCAACCATGGTCTGAAAATATCAAATGGAAAATTTCAGATATAAACAATTTATAAGTTTTCAATTTCATGTCATTCTGAAGAGAGAGATGAAGTCTTCTTGCTGACCCACTTTGGGACTTGAATCATCCCTTTGTCCAGCATCTCCATGCTGTATGTGCTACCCACCAATTAGCCATTTAGTTAGCTCAGTTTTCAGATCAACAGATCACAAGAAGAAGGGCGAATACAACACAATGCCAATTTTGAAAGAAAGAAATAGAGACCACATTCACATAACTTTGAATACAGTATGTCATTACAATTGTTCTATTTTATTATTAGTTATTGATATTAATCTCTTACTGTGACTAACTTACAAGTTAAATTTCATCATAAGTATGTATGTACAGGAAAAAACAGTACACATAGGGTTTTATACTATCCATGGATTCAGGCATCCACTCAGGGTCTTGGAATGTATCCCCCATGGATAAGAGGGAGCTACTGTAAATCTAAAACTAACTATTCTAAAATAAAAATCTTATTAAAAATATATATGAAGTTTGTCTAAAAGTTTATTTAAATTATGTAAATATTAGACCCTAGGAATACAGAGACAGTAAGAACAGAGCTCATAGTCGGGTTTCTGAATGTAATGGAATGCTTCCTCTTCTGTAGCAAGAACGGGAGAATAGGACAATGTAAAATGTTTTTCATGAAGCTAAATTGATACAATTTAAATGATTATTCTTTATTCTGAGATTATTTGCAGGGTTTGTGATGTTAAAATATCATTTGCTTTAAAAAGATGCTAATAGTATATTTAGTTTACTATTATACTAGTACTATCAAAAGTTGGTTATTAGTCCCTGAAATAAAAAAGTCTAAGTTCTGTATCCTTCAGCAGTTCAGTTCCTGAAAACTCAGAGATTTGCTCCTCCTGCTAGGCAGAGCCAAAGTAGTATTGCTTTACGGTGTTTCTCTTACATCTGCCTCTACATATTAAGAGTCTAGATGAGTGTCTTATACTTCTGCCATACTTGAGCAAAGGAAATCAAAGCAGAAGAACCAAGTAAAACAAAACCAAAGATTTCCCACAATGTCACGAGGGTATCCAGTGGTAGGAGGAAGTGCCACGATCTTCCAAAGTTCAAAATCAGAGAAAACAACTCTTTTATCAACTCTTATCAGTGAAGAAGAAAATGAAGACTCTGGAGAACATGCCATCCTAGGGTGATGGATTCAGAAGGTGACTGATATGAATCTGTCCATAATGGAACCCAAGTAGGTTAGCGGTGGGTTTTTATGTATTAGGGTGTAGTGAGCTGGGGATTTTTCTTCCTAGATTATAAGAGTTGAAATTTCCACTGACTAACCTTTTGAGGTTATTCAAAAATAAATAAAACGTCTATCAACTTCAACAACTGCTATTGCCTTGCGTGGTAACAGTTAAGTGAAAAAAGCAAGACAGAGTCCCAAGTGTTCACAGTGATAGTCATACCTCTATAAAGTGTGTGTTTTAGTAATGTGTATCCTTCATTCCAATATGCATTAGTTTGCCCAGCAAACATTTAGTGGTTACTGTGCCACTGTAATGTGTGCTGTGTATGTAAATGTGAACAAGACAACCTTTGCCCTGAAGTGACTCATAATCTAGTTGAGAGACATGGCTGCCATATAGTATGGTAAGTGCTTCATTAAGGACTAATACACATTTTATTTTTAGGGAAAACTGTGTGAAAGACAAAGCTGTCTTGAAAATTGGAGTTTGTGTGGTAAATGGCTGAACATTAAGAAAAGACGGTATTCAAAGCAGAAACCTTAAACTTAGCAGTTGAAAGAATATTGAAAAAAATGATATATACTACAATCACAGATAGAAGGGTAGCAGTATAAAACATTATTTAAAACACTATTTTAGAAGTCTGGGAATCTGAATTATAAACCTGCTTGGAGCAGGATTCCTTATCCATAAGATTAAGAAAAAGATAACAATCTATCTCAGAATCTCTTTCCTAAAACTCTTCATCATTGTAACTGCTAATAAAATACAACTTGTAGCAGAAAACACTAAGTATATAGAGCATAGATTTATCCAGAGACCAAGCTCGAGAAGCTTAGAGGTTCAGATTAGAGAAAATGGAGGAAGTATGAGTTAGGTCCTGCAGAGGAGAGGAAATCTTACAGCACAATCTTTCCACATTCGATGCCAAGGCAAAGACTGTGTGCTAGTCTCAGAAGAAGACAATTTTATTTGCTGCTGGACAAAATGAAAAAAGTTGTACCAGCTGTTTTCCCGGGTCTCTTCCAATTTTAACAGTATCTGAAAAATTCAAAGTTGTGTAAGATGGCTGACTCTACTCAGACATTCCCTCTGGTTGCAACACCCCTGAGGTTGGGTGATGTTGGTTGGAGTGGCTGGGTGTCCAGCCAAGGGAAATTGAATTGCTGATACATGTCATTTGGACTTAGTGGAGTATGTTTATATGGTATTCTGTCATTCCTATGTATAGTTAGGTTATTGCTGGCCATCTAAGTATCAAACTGACTTCTAGAATATTGCTAATTCCCGCTGTGTTGGCTTCCAGCATTGTGTCATGAGATGCTGGGCCAGAGATGGGTCACCTAATAAAAGTATTGTTATTTTCATGCATTTTGTGACATTTGTGTAATGTTAAATGTTATAATTGCGATTTGATGTGATTTTTTATTCCAATTAAATATTTACTTTTTCACCTAAATTTGTATACATAATAATATATTTTTTCTTCAGGAGGATATGCAAAATTTTTATACTTCAGGCTTCACAAAACCTGAGTCTGCCCATGCTTTCTTCATCTAATGGGACTTCAACTCATTCTCCCTCTTGCTCTAATAATTAATCTATCAGTCAAACAAACAACAACCTTGTCCATTTGCCTGCTGATGCATAGAAGTACAAGAGAGTGAAATTTTTATTTCACATTTAGACATACAAATCTTTAAAAAATCTTTAAAAAAAAAGTAACTACCTGGTTGAGGTAGTGTTTCTACCTGCTTGAATTTCAGTTATGTGTAACTAACTAGTAATTTCAAAACTCCATGTGACTACCATATGCTTCTTTCTTTGTTTAATATTGAAGGAGGATGAAAGGTGTAGGAATGGTCTATTGATGAGGATACATTGTCACTAAGAAGGTCAACAGGCCAGAAAAAGAAGGACAAGGGCCGGGTGCAGTGGCTCACGCCTGTAATCCTAGCACTCCGGGAGGCCAAGGCAGGAGATCGTTTGAGCTCAGGAATTCGAGACCAGCCTGAGCAAGAGTGAGACTCCGTCTCTACTAAAAAAAAAATAGAAATAAATTTTCTGGACAACTAAAAATATATACAAAAAATTTGCCGGGCATGGTGGCGCATGCCTGTTGTCCCAGCTACTCGGGAGGCTGAGGCAGAAGGATAGCTTGAGCCCAGGAGTTTGAGGTTGCTGTGAGCTAGGCTGATGTCACGGCACTCTAGCCTGGGCAACAGAGTAAGACTCTGTCTCAAAAAAAAAAAAAAAAGAAAAAGAAAAAGAAGGACAAGAACTTAAAAAATCAAGTCCAGTGACTCCCCTATTTGTCATCAACCTGATAGTGACAAATAGAAGCTGTGGTGGACAAAGGAACTATTCCTCACTGGGAAACGTCTAAAAATAGCTTCCAGTGACTCTAGAAGCTAGAGAGGGTTTTTTATAGGAAGTGCCATGGGAGACCACATAGCAAGAGAATAGCTATTAAAATAATAATTCTATGAGCATCTTAAAGGGTTTGGCAGGTTTTCTAGATTTAATTTTTCCTAGATGGGTGGAAACGTGGTTAAATGACTTGGCACATGGAGGCAGCTGACTTGAAGGATGGACCTGAATGTAAGACTCTAGGCTTAGATGAATGAGTGTAGATGTCTATTTTGCATGTAAGAATATGTAGGTGAAATGACCCAGGGAAGGCAAGACACAGTAACTCAAATCCTAGATATGCCACGTAATATGGCCCTGTTTTCTCTGCTATATCATGAGGACTCCTGTACCTTCCATAGAGGATTATGAAAATAAAATTGAGATAATAAATGGCTGGCACTCAGAATAACAGGGGTTCATTCTGGGGTCCATTCAGAAGGGAGGGTGCTCACTAAACTTCTTGAAATTTTGTACAAATGTTTCTGTGTGTGAACATTTGGAGGAGTAAGAAGTTCATAACTTTTATCAAATTCTTAAAGAGATCTGTGATGAAAAATAGAACCAGACAAGGTTGCCCACTATCTTCACTTCTATTGAATATAGTGCTGGAAGTCCTTGCCAGAGCAATCAGACAAGAGAGGGGAATTAAGGGTGTCCAAATGGGGGCAGAAAAGGTCAAACTCTCACTCTTTGCTGAC
>CAUYSK010038663.1:0-21991 GCA_963575035.1 Avahi laniger
GAAATTAATTGGGCAGCTAAAAA
Source organism: Avahi laniger (assembly GCA_963575035.1). Lineage (NCBI taxonomy): Eukaryota > Metazoa > Chordata > Mammalia > Primates > Indriidae > Avahi > Avahi laniger. The sequence continues at coordinate 24 of CAUYSK010038663.1, forward strand.
TATATAGAAAAAATTATCCGGGCATGGTGGCACATGCCTGTAGTCCCAGCTACTCGGTAGGCTGAGGCAGTAGGATCGCTTGAGCCCAGGAGTCTGAGGTTGCTGTGAGCTAGGCTGATGCCACGGCACTCACTCTAGCCAGGGCAACAAAGCGAGACTCTGTCTCAAAAAAAAAAAAAAAGTAATGTGGGGTGTAAATGGCAAGTACCAAAACACCACACACAGCATAGTACCATTTTATAATACTTAAAGACAAGCGAAACCAGGCGACATCTTGTTTAGAGATGCCTATATATGTAGGAAAAATCTGTTAAAAAGTAAGGGAAATACAGAAATCAGGGAGCTCTAGAGAAGGCGGATGAGTTAGGTACCTGGGAAATCGCAGTAAATGTGGTCGGGCAGTCGGTGCACAGATAGTCGTCATGTTACAATGCTCTTAGCTTGCACAGATGGTAAGCTAAAATAGTAATGGGTGTGGTCACCCATGCCGGTAGCACACTGTAAAGAGAATAATTAACCACCTTCGAGCTTTCTCATTTTGAGTCAGGAAGATGCAGAGGAAAGATCTTGATGTGAGTGTTAGTTACAAGAGTGTACGCAAATGTCCAATATGACCTGGTTTAAATCCTGGATAGAGGTCTACACTTGCGCTCCCTTGCCTGCACCTGTGGAGCTGTAGGGGCGCAATGGGGTGGGCGGCAGTGGGCCCCACTGTTGCCACAGTCCCCCACGTGGACGTGCGGCCGGCCCAGACCCTCTGCGGGCCCACGTGTGCACCCCCTTCCCTCGCCCTGCCCGGCGTGCAGTGCTGCAGCGATGGGCACAGCCCCGGCCTCCCGCTGCCCATCGAGGGCAGAGGGCTGGGAAGCCTGGAATCGGGCAGGGGCGAGGACTCTGCCCCGCCGCAGGCAGCCCTGGGCAGCGGCACAGTGAGGCAGCCGGCATGGTAGCTGAGCCCCTTCTGTCTTGGTGAAAGTCAAATCCACAGGGAGACATTGACCAGGGCCCCCCACACCAAGAGGAATTACCCATCGCAGTGAGTACCAGGTAGGAAGCCACAGGGGCCGCTGGAGAGGGGCACGGGGCAGGGCAGGCCGTCCTGGGACGGTGCACGGACTGTGTCTGGAAGCTGAGCAGGGGAGCCCGCCTCGGGACAGCATGTGCACGGCCTGGAGTGGTGGGCAAGAGACAGCGTGTCTCTGAGGGGGCAGATCCCAATCCTGGGGGCTGCGTCAGCATAGCGAGGGCCTCGGGCAGGCCGACCCAGCAGGTGGACTCCCCTGCCTGGCCCCTTCACTAGTAATGACCGTCGAAGTCCACCCCCAGGGCCAGTGGAGGTGAGGATGACGGTGACACGGAGACCCCAGCCCAGTAGGGGAAAGAAGACAGGAAGGGCCTCTGTATGGGCAGGGCACGTCCCCCCAGGCGGCCCTCCACACTCTGCCCAGCAGTAGCCCCCTGCACGAAGACCCTCTTTTGTCCCCATTGTTTAAAAATATTATTCCATGACACTTGTTAAAGAGTGGTGAGAAGACTATCCAGGAGCCTCTGGCTAGGGCCCCCAGCAATGCAATTTTGCCGTGGGAAGAGAGATTGGGCTCAACTCTGAATACAGCCAGGAGCAGGGTGGGGTCTCAGATGGAACGTGGCTAAGAGGAAGCATCAGGGTTGGGGGACTCTGGCTCAACTGACCTAACAGATTCCTGTTGCAGCCAGGCCAGGGTGACCAGACACCACCCGGGGGATGGCAGGGAGTGAGGAGCCTGGTCAGATATCGAGGAGACCAGAAGCCAAGGGTGGGACGTTCTTTGATAAAACTGGAGTTTACAAGGAAGTGCACAGAGGGCTTGGGAGAAGGCTAAGAAGCCTGAATGAAGTTTGCCCAAGCAAACAATCTTTGTCACCATCTGCGGTGAGAGAGGGAGGCAGGGTAGGGAAGGGGCCTACCTGCCCAAAGTCACACAGCTCAGGGGACAGTCAAGAGCCCAGAACTGTCCCACTAGGGGCAGGCTGGGCCCTCAGGGCACACACAGACCCCATCCAGGACAGGTTGGGGGGCTGAGGCCTGTGGTCTAGGCTGCTCAGAGCCACCCTAGGCCAGACATTCCTGGGGGGCAGGAGGGATCTGAGGCTGCTGAAACCAGGACCAGGCAAATGAGGTCATTACCAGGCAAGGAGCTCACTGCTGAGGTCAGGCAAGGTCATACTGGTAATGACGTGGCCCCCTGCAGAGCCCCCTGCCCCAGGACAGCTGTGGGAAGCCAGGGACAGTTCCAGGGCAGGGGGCAAGGGCTCAGGGGCAAGATGTGCCCAAGTCCAGCCCCCACAGAAAGCCTCAGACCCTACAGTAAGACCTAGAATGAGTTGCTTCTCCTCTCTCACCTCTTCTTTGAATGAGGGGCCATGTGCGCTCAGAAGTCTGGGTGGCAGGGTCTCCCAGTGCAGACTGACCTGGCCACTGCCATGGCCACACACGCCCTCTCAGCCTCTTGCCTCTGCTGTCCCCTGTCTCCTGGCCAGCATAGACCCCTCCTGGTCCTGCCAGAGGCCCCCATGAGGCCTCAGAACCCAGAACCAGTGTCCTAAGCAATGGCGCAAGCCAGACCTGCCGGCTCCGGAGCCCCATTCTGCGGCTTGCACTTAGGGGACAGGAAAGGCACCGTGGCCTTCCCTTCCTAAGAGCCCAGGGCACACAGAACTGCCTCAGCCAGCCCCCTCCAAAGACCCCGCAGTCCTGCTCCCAGAGCAAGCAGCACTGTCACAGCGGAGGATGAGCAGGTGCCACGTGCCCTGGAGTCTGTGCAGGCCAGGATCTGTGACCAAACAGAGTGTAGCATCCCCCACCCTAGACCCTTGGCCCACACAGCCCCTCCAGGACCAGGTCCATGAGGAACCCTCCCTTCCCTGTGGCCTGCACAGAGTCCCTCTGCCCGGTCCACCCCTCCCCACACAGACCTCCTGAGCCAGCTTCAAGGACCCTCTGCCTGCAGCTCCCTGCCTCACCGAGAACCCTGCTGGCCCAACTTGGCGTCGGACACCCGGAGAAGACAACACAGACGTGGCTCCACCCCAAGGGGCCTGGGGGGATGGGAACGGGGGTCTGCGTGGCCCAGATGTTCCCTGATGACTGTGAAGCTACCGTTGCGCCCTCTGCTCCCCTCCCCTCCACCCACCTCCTGCTGGGTCCCTGCAGGCGCCCTCAGAGGCCACCAGAGACCCTCCAACACACACAGCTGGCCCGGCTCTGCCCGGCCGAGCGCTCTCCAGGTTCCCTCCGGCTCTGGGAAATAAAACCTCCTGTCTAGGCTGCCGGGGTCCCACAGCAACAGCGTGCAAGAGTGACAGTTAAGCCACATGGACAGACTGCTCCACTGGGGCCCCTGCCTGGCCTAAGCAGAGCCCCAGGGCTTTCTCCCTTCCCCCCACCACGACCCCCACCGCTGTCCTGTTAGTGAGCTATGAGTGGCCAGGTCTCAACCCCCACAGCCTGCACGAGGGAATGGCCCAGGTGGGGACAGCCTGGGAGGCTTCCCACAGACACAGCCAGCCTCCCCACACCCCCCACACCTGGCCCCTGGCCCAGGACGCACGGAGCAGGGACTGGGAGGGAAAGGTGGGACATTGCACTGGGTCCCAGTCAGCTCCTCTGTGCAGGGAGCAGCGGGCGGCTAGGCTGTCAGGAGCTTCCAGAAGGAACCCAAAGCAGGCATGTGTGCAAGCCCCCACCCTGCAGCCCTCCCTGCTCCCTGAGGGATGCGTCCACCTCTACCCTGACCAGCTAGCCTGGGTTGGGGCTGCCTGCTCTCCCAACCCCTTCTCTTCACCTCAGCCCTGCTCGGGCGGGCCAGGGTCCCCACGACCCACTTCTCTGCCCTCACTGCACTCGAGCTCACACCTGCCTGTTCACCCCTCTCCAACACCTCTGCAGCCCAACTCAGGACCCGGCGGGTCCTCAGGGCCTCTTTCTCACTCTGCCCTCGCTCCTCCAACCCATCTTCTCCACGCCTGCGACTTTGGGACCCTCTGCCACAAGGACTGGAGTCCACATCTACAGCCCCTGGCAGAACAAGCCCCAGCCTGGACTCATTGCAAAGGCTCAGCTCGTATCCCAGCCCATCCTTAAACCTCAGGCAGGGACAACAAAACTAACAGCCTCTTTCTGCCCAGGCCCCTCCTGCCTCTCACCGCTGCATCTGCTTCTAAGCAAATCTGGACTCTCTCCCGCACCTTTGCCCACCCCCAGGCCTCCCCATCGCCCCTCCTGGGGATCTCAGGGGCCGCCTTCATTTCACAGGCGCAGACTTGGCTTGGAAAGGGAAGAGCCCCTGGGTCACACAGCCTGTCCCCAGCAGGGATGGGGAGGGTATCGGGGCTCTTCTGTCAGTAGTATTTTAATTACTAGTGGGGGAGTGGGTATGGCTAATGAGGCTCCAGGGACCAGCAGAGCCAGATGCTGGAGGTCTCAGGGGGACAAGTGACTCAGCAGGAAGGGGGGAGCCCAAGTGGTTGACATAGTGCCAAAGTCTCAGCTCCCCCCATTCTTTCCAGAGAGATAGGCCACAGTGAATGAATGAGTGAATGAATGAATGAACAAATGACTAAAGGGGCCCCCAGTTCCCCACAGTGGCTGCCTGAGAACAGGGTCACTGACATCCGCACACGCACAGAGCTGCATGGACACCCTGGGGATGCAGGTCCCCGCGGCTGTCTTGTCACCTCCCCTTCCCACCTGGATCTGTGCCAGGCCCTTCTCCAATTTGCTGAGGGAGGCCCCAGAGCCCAGAGCACCCAGAGTCCTAACTAGCCCCTGGGGGTGCAGTGAGAACAACACGCTAGGTGGGGGACACTGCCCTCTGCTCACAGCCCGTGGCACACACAGTGCTGCACACGCAAGGGTGCCAGGGTGAGAGAAAATGGGGTGCCGTGGTGAGGCGCCCCCCAGAAGGTGGACCAGGACAAGCCGGGGTGTCGGCCATGAGGGCCTCGGATGCCAGGCTGAGGAGGGAAAGGGCTGGCCAGGGTAAAATTGTAAAATGGGAGAGGACCCAACCCCCCGACCCATCCATTTACTCCTTCATCCAACGTTCAGCACGTTTAGCACCACTGAGTGTCCAGCCCCGGGCTCAGAGACCCTTCTGCGGGTGGACAGGGAACAGAGAGTCATTTACACTGGGCTGCAAAGGGCACCACAGTGGAGGGGCTTGCATTCCCTGGAGTGCGATGGATGGTCAAGGGGGGCTTCCCTGCCTGAGGGGGAGAAGTGGGCGTCATCGGCGGTGCAAAGGCCCAGAGGGGTGCAGAAAGTTGCTGGGTCAGAGGAGGTTAAGGAGGACATGACCGGGACACACAGTGAGAGATGGAAGGGGACCTCCAGTGACCCTGGGCCTGGGCACATGGAGAGCAAGAGCGACCCTGAAGGCTGGGCACGGTGGCTCACGCCTGTAATCCTAGCACTCTGGGAGGCCGAGACTGGCGGATTGTTTGAGCTCAGGAGTTCGAGACCAGCCTGAGCAAGAGCGAGACCCCGTCTCTACTAAAAATAGAAAGAAATTAATTGGACAGCTAAAAATATATAGAAAAAATTAGGCGGGCATGGTGGCACCTGCCTGTAGTCCCAGCTACTCGGGAGGCTGAGGCGGAAGGATCGCTTGAGCCCAGGAGTTTGAAGTTGCTGTGAGCTAGGCTAATGCCATGGCACTCTAGCCCAGGCAACAAAGCAAGACTCTGTCTCAAAAAAAAAAAAAAGAGAGAGACCCTGAAGAGCTTGCATGTAGGGCTGGGAGCTCAGGGTTGGAGCTGACCACAAGGACCGCTTGCTGCATGAGGACTGTAGGGGACAGAAGGAGGACATCAGAGTGGCCTGGACTGTGACATGGAAGGAAGTGGCCCTGAGCCAGTGAGGAGGGCTGTGGGGTCCATGACCACACCAGAGCTTGCCCTGACTGTGGAGGGAACCGCAGCTTCCAGTAGAGGATGTGAGCTCAGTTCCCGACTTGGGTCTAGGGGTGCTTGGCCTTTGGCAGCTGTCGCTCCACGTCTTGTCACTTCTACTCAGAAGCTGGCCCAAGCCCTTCGTGGGGACCCCTGGGACCTGGCCGCCCCGCCTGTGCATGGGCCCTGCTGGGGTTTCCCAGCTCCCCGGACCCCCTGAGGCCTCGGTCCTTCCCACAGCCGTCCCGGGGGCCCTCTCCGCCGCGCGTCGCCCGGTCCCGTGGTCGCTAGGCTGAAGGTTGGGGCTCCCGGCCGCGCCGCGCTGGTGGTGGCGGCGGCGGCGGAGACTGCAGCGCGGATGGCGGCGGAGCCCGGGCGCCCGTGGGTCCAGGCGCGCAGCGCGTACGGCGCGAGCGAGGCGCTGCGACGCGGCGCGGGCCGCAGGCGGGACCCGGGGCCGCAGCCCAACGGGCCGGGCCCAGAAGACGGCCGCGCCCCGGGCCGCCTGGCTCGCCTGCGGGGCCAGCTCCGGGCCGAGGCGGCGGCGCGCGCCGAAGCGCCGCGGCTGCTGCGGCTGGTGGAGCGCGCGGGGGCCGCGGCGGCGGGGCCCGGAGCGGCCGAGGCCGGCGAGAGGACGGACGCGCACAGCCGCGGCTCCGTGTGCTCGGTGTGCGGGGAGCCGCGCGGCGGGGCCACCTACCCGGCGGGCGTCCTGGAGGTGAGCGAGCGGCGGCTGCAGGAGGGCCTGGCGGCCGTGCGCGCGGAGCTGGGCGCCGGGCTGGACGGGCTGCGCGCGGAGCTGCGGGCCGAGCTGGACGCCCTGCGCGCGCTGCCGCCGCCGCCGCCGCCCGCCCGCCGCGAGCCCCGCGCCGCGCCCCGCCCGACCCTGCTGCGGACGCTCGGCGCCGTGAGCGCCCTGGCCTCGGCCTCCAGGCCCGCTGCAGACGCCCTCGACGGCCCCGCCGACGGCGGTGCGCACCGGGCCCCGGCTCGCAAGAACCACAAGAGAACGCCGGTGCCGCCCGGGGCCCCGCAAGCTGGCGGGGACTGAGGTGGGCGCACCGGCGAAGTGCGGGGGGAGCGTCGCCGCTGACCAGAGGGCTCTGGTACCGCCAGGACGGCGCAAATGGATGGATCCGCCCCCGGTTGTGGAGCGTGGCTCTAAGCGAGAAGGGCGCCGCCAGCTAGTGCTCGGGTATTTGGGGGGCGGGTGGTGGGACGGACAGAGGCCGGAGACTGCCCGAGATGGCGTCTGAGGCTTGCAGGTGGCAGCCGGTGGCCACTGCTGGAGAAGGGGGTGGAGCCCCTTTTGGACTCAGAGCTAGGGAAGGGTCTGGGCTGGGAGTGTGTCTGCTCCTGGAGGCAGCCGGGAGAGCCCCAGGGTCTGCAAGGGACCCCTCTGCCCCGGGGCTGATTGCAGTGTCTTTAAAAGCCTTTAAAGGGTCTTTAAAGGTCTTAGGGAGGAGACAGGGCCTCCGTGCACTGTAATAGAGTGTTACCGATCTCAGGGACACGTGGGCGTCTGAGACAGTATCAGCCGGACACAGTGTGACTCAGGACAGTGTCACCCCAATGTATAGCCACATTCCACATGGTGTCAATCGGACAGCAGCCTGACTATGGTCAGCCGTACACTCCTGACAGTCGGGCCCACTCTCACTGGACAGCATCACCTGGATACAGGACCTAGTCAGTGTCCCCTGGACTCAGCTTCACTTTGGACAGTGACAGCAAGGACACTTACTCCTTCACTTAGCCACACCACACGCAGGCACCTGGACACCAAGGTCTCTCCAGGAAGAGTCACCTACACTCAGACTGAACAGCCTCCAGGGAGTGGCCTGGACATGATTTCATGACAGCCAGACGGCCCTTCAGTAGCCGCTGTCTGCTGTCCCCAGGACCCGCCGCCCCAGGAGCCTGCAGCAGAACCTGGAACCAGCAGCCTCTTGCCCCCCAGCCTCAGCGAGTGCAGCTAGAGTCATCGTTCAAGAGGGGACAGTGTCCCTTGGTCAATCACCAGCTTGTATTTTAAATAAAATATGTAACTTTTAGGCTAATGGTGGCATTTCTAAGACCTGCCAGCTTTTGTCTGTCCCTCTGACCAGGGGATGCCGACGTGATGTAGGATGGGGTGGGGGCCCTTTTCCCTCTGAGTGGAATCTGGGGAGGTCTGGGGTTCTGGATGGGTGAGGGGAGCCTGGGCCTAGCTGTGGTGGGGTAGGGGTCTCTCGGGCCTCCTGGTTGTATGGACGGGCCCACTGAGGCATCACCGGGGTTGGGGTGCAATCCCCCCACTTGGCAGAGGAGGCAGGCTGCCCCAGGCGCCCCTCCCAGCCACATTAGGCCAGGGTCATTCTGGGCATCATTTATGTCCAGAGGGGGGTTGTGCCTAGATCATAGGAGCCCTGCCAGAGTCCCAGGCTGAGCCCCAGGCCCAGCAGAGCCCTGCGCACCCAGCCAGGGTGAGGGTAGCGGGTTGGGGCTGCCGTGGATGGAGGCTCTGGGAGAGGTGAGACCCTGCATCCCCCAAGAGGCTGCTGCAGATGGAAGTTCCCTGTGAGCAGCGTGGGTACAAGCTGGGGGGCCGGCCTGGGCTGCCTGAGGATGCAGGGCAGAGATGGGTCAAGACGGGGCTGTGCGGAGGCGGGGGCAAGGGCTGCAGCTGCAGGGGGGAGGGCAGCACAGCCCAGGATAGGGGCAGTGGACCCATCTGCGTGCCCAATGGGTACAGCGTTCTCAAGGATGGTCCAGAGCACCGCAGGCGCACAGCTGGGCATACTCAGCGACCACAAATAGCAACAGCAGTGCGAGAGCCACGAGGTGCCGGCAGCAGCGAGATCAGCAGAAAGGTGGACGTCAGCATCACCGAGAGCCCTGGACGGGGGAGGACCCGGGGGACTGGAACCCGCCTCCCTGTGTCCTGCTGCCCCAGGCCGCCGGCAGCCCTAGCCAGGACGCACCTGGCGGCTCTCACGTGTGCAGATGGTTTCAGGCCCGACATAGTGACGAGAAGTTGGTGTTGTCACAGTCCTGCTCCTGGGGGTGTCTCCAAAGGGAGCAACTCTGGGGGTGGGACTCTAAGTGGGAGGTTCCCAGTGGTGGGAGACCTGATGGAAGGAGGGTCACCCGCACTGACCCTGCATATCCACGAACTCCCATTGGCCCCATCCTCCCTCAGAACCCTTTAAATCCTATAAACCCTGTAGACCCCTTCAACTGCCCGCTTGTAGTGAGACCCCTCTGCAGACCCACATGGACCCCCTTTCTGGAAAAGCAGGCGGAGTCACAGCTCCTCCCTCACCACCAGCAGCGCGGCCAGCACTGCAAGCCTGCCAGGGTGACATCCTGCCTCCGCCACCCTCTGGTGCTTCACGTTCGCCCCCGGAGGCACAGATCTCGGGAGGTACCTCACTGCCCCTATCACGTGTCCCTGCACCTGCATGGCGCTCTCCGGCCACCACACCCCATGCAATAGCCACCTCCACAGGGTGGCGCTGCCCATCTGGGCTGCCTGGAGCCCACTCTCCCTGGGCCTCCCAGTGGAAGTGCCGCTGCAGCGTGAGGTAGGCAGGTGACAGCAGCCCGGCCCCCGAATCTCTAGGCGGCTCCGAGGACCAGTGTCCACGCAGAGTAGCACTGAAGGTGAGGGAGCCCGTGACACCCTCTCTACCCTGCCTCCTACCGGCCTCGTGGCAGTAGGGCACAGGGTGCGAGCAAAGGTACCCCTAGGCCAGGTGCTCCCAGCTGGGCTCCACTGCCCCCTGGAACTGGATACACTCAGTGTGCCCGCTCCCTGCCGGCCAGTAGAGCGGGCTTCCCAGGCTGCAGTGCAAACCCCACCCAGCAAGGCAGGGGAGAGGCGCAGAAGGCGGCACCCCTGGGGTGGGCATCCTGGCCCCAGCTAGGTATGGGTGGGGTGTTGACCACTCTCCAAGCATCTGGCCCTGTGGGGGATTCTGGCTTCTGAGTGTGTCCTGACTCCTTGTCCTCAGGGGCTGTGGCTGGTCGCTATTTGTGGGCAGAGTCCTGACGCCTCCAGGAGAGGGTGTGTCCTGCCTGCTGCATGGGGAGATTTTGATTCCGGTGGGGGTCCCATTCTTGTGTAGAGGTTCTTAACATGTTTGTGGGGATTGATGACATATTTGTGGAGGCTTCTGACCCTTATGTGGGGTTCTAAACCCCTGCATGGTGTCTCGGCTTCTTTGGGGGGTCCTGACCCTTGTGTCCATGTGGGCATTCCCATCCCACATGGGCTTCCTGCTGTGTCTGTGGGGGCCCCTGACCGCTGGTGCTGACCCGTATGGCCATCATTCTCCAGGGTCTGCAGGCCTGGAGGGGCCCAGTCGTGGCCGTGGAAGATGAAGGGCCCGAGGGGGCATCCCGCTGGACCAGGTGGAGGTCGATGTCGATGGGGGGCTGGGCTGGGCCCCCACAGGCAGGGGCTCCTTCCAGTGGGTGGGGCCTGAGGGAACAAGGTCTGGGCTCTACAGAGGGGGGTCAGGGAAGCAGCCTGGGGTGCACAGAGGAGGTTGGCCCCCGCACACCAAGAGAATAGCCCAGCCTCAGAAAATTGCTCCCTGCTCCCCCTAAACACCTGGACAGGTCATAATGTCCCTCTTCCCTCCAGCCCTGCCCCTGACCCAGCCACTTAGTCTGCAGGCACACTGCCCCCAGGGAGATGGGGGCAGGAAGGTCTCCTAGGACGTGGTCGCACATCCACACTGGAACCTCCATCATGTCATGTACATGCTCACAGACGCTGGACACACAGACCCCAGCAGGCCCAGACACACATAGAGGGATAGTCACACGCATGCTGCCTGGTGCCCAGTCACTGGACTACAGATGGGAACCTGTAGAAACCACAGAGCATGGGCCTCTTGGCCACTATCGCACCACTGGCACGTGCTCTGGTGGCCCTGTGAAGCCTGCACAACTCTGTCCTCACCTGGGACTCGCAGCGCCGGGCACCTGCAGACAGTGGGCAGGGGACGGAGCTGAGAGACCGGGCATCTGGGCCCTCTCCAAGCCCCAGCCCAGCCCAGGGCCAAGAATGGGGAGCAAAGCTTAGGCCAGGGGAGGCCAGCGCGGAGCCTGCTCTCCTGTCACCCCAACCCCAGTATCTCCCTCCCCAGGGGCAGGAGCTAAGGGGTGGCAGCGAGCAGCAAGAGAGGGTAGATTCAAGACCAGATGGGCAGCGTCCCAGTGCTCACCCTCAGAGTCTGCAAGCACCAGCTGCTGCACCGCGAGGAAAGGGAGCACAATGCCAGGGGCCCACGTGGCGCGGCAGCAGCCACGGCTGGGAAGAACTAGCCACAGAGCAGGCTGCTGGCCAGGCTGCTCCATACCCACCAGTAGGGTGGGCTGAGGGCATAGCTAAGTCCTGTGGGCTCTCCGGGGTCCAGGGGGTGGCGCCAGGCAGGGCCCCTAGGGAGGGAGAGTGCTCCAGACTCCCCAGCGCCCGCTCTGAGCCAGGGCTGCGCTGTCTGCACGCCAACAACAACACTGGCGTCGAGGAGAGGTTGTGCTCTTATCACTCCCACTTACAGTTGAGGAAACAGGCCGGGGACCAGGAGTGACGTGCCAAAGCCACCAGCAAGGAAGGAAGTTCAAAGGGTGAGGGCACCTTGGATCCCAGCGCCCTTAACTTGGGTGGTGGAGGTGGGAGGGGGCGTAGGAGGACGTCTCTTGCCTCCTGTGGGCCCAGGACCCCCACTCCCACCCAGGACCACAGCCTCCCTCCTACTGCGCCCCCTGCGCATCCAGGGCCCAGGTGGGTCCCTGCGGGAGGGGCGAGGAGGGGACACTTCTGCATCCTGTGCCTCTTTCCAACGGCCAGAGGGTCGGGTGCTTCCCACTTTGGGGAAAGGGGTGAGGGGCGCTGTCCGCGGTGCCGTGACCCACCGCCTGTTCCAGCAGATATGTGGGGGATAAGGGGCCGCCTCCTTATAGCTCCCATCCCTATCAAGGGACTTACCGGTTCCTTTCTTAACCCCTCCCCCTCCCCCTGCCTCACCTGGAGCGTGGTGGCAGGGCACGATCACACGTCCCCAGCCAGGAGGGAAAGGCTGGGTTAGGAGGGCAGCAGAGAACCCCCTTCCCATGGGGTTGGGTCGCCTGGGTGCCCTCTGGTCCTTGTTGCATGAGTGGGACGTTTATTGAAAGGATCACTGTCAGGGAACAGAAGGGTCTAGGAGCCCCTGTGCTGGCCCCCGGCTCCCCAGCCCACTCATCACCCGTCACCTGGCCTGCCGCAGCCCCAACTCCACTGAGCCTTCCCAACAGCTGAGCTGGACAGGCCTCCCCGCTCAGGCCTCACCCACAGGCCCTCAGGACGCACTGGGACTCGTGGTGTCGTCCTGCCCCGACTACCGAAGACACACCCCCAAGGCCCGCAGGACGGGCCCCCTCCCCATCTCGCACCCCCAGGAAGGCCAGGCAGTGCTGGGACACCAGGTGGCTGGGACTGCAGGGAGGAGTCGCTTACAGCCACCTGAGTGAAGGGGGCTTAGAGGCGGGCATGGGGGGCCAAGTTCTAAGCGCCTCCTTGCCCGCCACCCCACGCAGGTTCCCAGATGGTTAGGGCGGCGGCCTGGCAAAGCAGAGGACTGCGCGGACCCGTGCGGGTCAGCCACGCTTGCTGCGGTGGCGCAGGGCCTACTGCTCTCCCTGCCTGGCCCTCAGACCACGGGGGCTCAGGGCCCTGCTGAGAGGTGGGTGCCCCGGCCACTCACCCCACAGCCTGTGGCAGCTCTGGGGGTGGGTCACACCAAGGACTGATCACGCCTCTTCCAGAACACAAGTTTATGTGGCATTGGGATGAAACGGTTCTCACAGCATCTTAGGAAAAGAATGAGTGCCAACCCAACCAAAAATAAACCCAAACTAAAAACCCTTAGTGAAAGGAAAACATAAAAAACAGGCATTGAGACAATGTACAGTATCAAATTCCACCTCTCAAGGCAGGTCAGAGGGCACCTGGTCTCAGAACAGCGGCAGGGCAGTGCCGGGGAGGCGGCCCTCCCAGAAGTGTGCCTGTCCCTTCCCTCGTCCCTCCGGGGACCCAGAGGGCAGGGCACCCCTCCCAGGAGCTCCAGCCTCAACAAAGGCCACCTCAGGACTCTTCCCAGCCTGGCCGGGACTGGAAGGTCTTGCAAAGGGTGGTACTCTGGGTGCCAGTGTGGGGCAGACGGGTAGGCCCCAGCTTTGCACGCAGGCCTTCTGCCCAGCCAGCCCAGGCCGCCACTGGGCTGAGCTCGTGGGGAGGCCTGACGAGGGGAGGGCCCCCTGGCAACCGGAGTGCACCCTTGAGCCCAGCCCGACAGTCCAGAGCAAGCCGACGGTCGGCAGCCTCTGTGGTCCACTCTGGGCCCCTTCCTCACCGCCTGCTGGACGTCTGACTGGCCCCAACAGTCTCTCGGTCCCCAAAGGTAGCTTCCCAGCCCCACACATCTCGTGCCAGCTGCCCTCACCACACACAGGTCCTGACGCCCCTCAGGACCCCTGCCGGTCGCCCAGCGCCAGCATCACTCGAGACTGCTGCTCTGAAACCTGGCACAGCGGGGGCAGGACGCACTTCTTGCTTTGTCCTCAGCAGCTGGGCACGGTCCCTGGGGCCAGGACTCAACTCTCACAGAAGTAGCAGCCCTTCAGCCAGGGGAGCGGGCCTCACTGCACGCAGCCTCCAGGGACAGGCAGTTCAGTGACGAAACTCATAGCTCTGGCACAAGGTCCAGTCTGTGGGCAGCTGTGGAGTCTCAGTCCTCACGGGATGGACAAAACGGGCCTGAGAACGTGTCTGGACTGTGCAGAGTCCGTCACCGCACAGCAGCGCATGCTCCCGCCGGTCCTCTGGTGGGGAAAGACCTCGAGCGAGACACGGAGCAGGGAGAGGGCAGGGCAGACGCGGCGGCCCAGGAGAGCCAAGTTCCCATGCACCCCATCGCCTGCAAACACGCGCGCACACGCACGCACACACTCACGCACACAAACACGGATCCAGACATTCAACGTAGAAAAGATATGCTTGTGCTAAAAATCGCACAGAACCCGCTTAATCTCCAAACCTCAGAAATGCTAAAGGCCCCGTGTTCAGGACACAAGACGCGGCCCAGAAGCAGGCAACAGGGTCCCTCAGGCAAAAGGCCCCCAGGCAGGGCACCCAGCACCCAGCGCTGCTGAGGGGGCGGGGGCGCATGCGGCCACTAGGCTCGGCGGTGGCGCAGGGAGCGGACTTTCGGGAGATGGACACAGCCCAGGATGTCAGTTCAGCCACCTGCCCCCCAGAAACAACCCTTATGGCACAGATGAGGCGGGGACGAGCAGGCCAAGCCCAAGGACCATTCAACAAGGGCGGGGCCCAGAGCTCCAGAGTGTGGACAGGAGCTGGCTCAGTCCCCAGCACCCCTGGTATCCAGGGCCTCAGCCTGACTCCAGGGGAGCCGCGCACAGCACTGCAGGGGACACCAGTGGGGGGCGTCGGGCCTCCTGCCACGGAGCTGAGCTTCGCGGGGCCCAGCTGTGAAGACAGAGCAGAGAAGTCAACCTCCTTCCAAGCTCCCTTCTCAGGAGCCAGGCCCAGGGCAGGGTCACCTCGATGCTCATAGCCGGGCCCGCGGGGCCGTCTCCCCTGAAGCAGATCCCTGCCACACCACACGGACAGTCAGAGGTGCCGTCCTGATGGGGCCGGGTGGGCAGCCCTGGCAGCCCCTGCCCCGCTCGCCCCGGGGCTCAGTGCGGCTGGCAGACTTCTCTGGATGCGCACTGCACTAGTGAGCCCATCAAGTGTGGTCCGGCCAGGGCCCACAGTGCCTTCTTCCCTGCCTCTGAAGCACGTGGTCTGAGCAAACTCCCATCACTCTTCTGCCACTTGAAAAGGAGAAGGTGGCCCACAGCTCTGCGTGTCTCTGAAGCCCTCAGGGACTCGGTGCAGCGCTCCTCCCTAGCCTGCGGTCGGCGGGTGTGCTGCAGTGCGGGGGTCCAGGCTGAGGCTGGGTCCTTCAAGTTTCCCACAGGGACTGGTGTTTTGACAGCAGACGGGTGCTCACAGCCCGCTGGACACGGGCTGGGCTGTCTATACCATGGTGTTGAGGGAGCTGCAGCTGTGGCGGCCAGCCCCTGGCAGTGCCTCTGCGGCCGGGGCACTCCCACTCTGGGCAGGGTCGGGGGGCACGAGCAGGGCACTGCTGCTATCAGCGGAGTCTTCCAGGTCTGCCAGAGAGGCCCCTGAAATGGGCAGAGGCTGTTCCAGGCACTGGGGCAACGAAGCTTCACTGCCACCATCCCCTGGGGTCGGCAGGCTGGTCTCCGGGGGCTCGAAAGCATCGTCGTCTGCAGGGGGAGACAGGAGTGTCAGAGGCAGGTGCAGGCCTGGCACTGGGGGGCAGGGCAGAACTGGAGGAAGCCCCTCCTGCTTGAACACCCCAAGGTGGCTCCCTGGGCCTCAGATTCTGAAGGGAGCCCCCCAACACGGGCTCTGTCGTGCACACTGCTCCCCGTGGCCGGGCACCTGGCGCGGGCGAGGTGCAGGGCGCAGCCCGCACAGCGGACACGCGTGAGGCGGGGCGGTGCACTGACAGAGCCCCCGGAACTAAGGGTGCCAGAGGGAAACCCGGCAGCCTCAGCGGGGTTGACCTGGGCGGGAAGGCGGCGCATTTGGTGTCAGGGAGTTACTGGGTCAAAGTGGGCAAGGAGCACTCAGTGCTGCGGCTGGAACGCGCGGCCCGGGCATGGCGGCAGGG
Source organism: Avahi laniger (assembly GCA_963575035.1). Classification (NCBI taxonomy): domain Eukaryota; kingdom Metazoa; phylum Chordata; class Mammalia; order Primates; family Indriidae; genus Avahi; species Avahi laniger. Next base: position 15,698 of record CAUYSK010038663.1, read on the forward strand.
TCGGAGCAGGAGCCCCGCGAACTGCACGGCGTCTGCAGGAAGCTCTGGTCCAAGGGAGGCTCCGTCTGGCCTGCTCCTCGTGACCACGGGTGTCTCCGAGAACGGATGGCAGCGGCCTCAGCGACACCGCCCTCCCCTGCCCGTCGTCCGCAGGCCCCAGCCCTGCCTCACTGCCCAGCCCGTGACGGCGTCTGGGCCCGGCTGCCACCCAGCAGCAGCCCTTGCAGGGAGCTTGTCCCGCCCTGGCCCCTGAGGTAAGACTGTGACACATCCGTGTCACAGAGAAGGGGTCACATCCACGTCTTTGCTGCACACCCAGACCACACGGGAGCTGCGTCGCTGACCAGATGGACAAATGAGACTAAGACCTTTCAGCGTGCAGCCCCGCCTCCCGATGTCCATCCTGCTGAGGCAGGGGACAAGCAAGGAGCTGGTCTCGGGGACACTGCCTCAACTGCACCACAGGTGTGCCAGAGGGCGCGGCGCACAGGGAGACGGGATGCGACGCCCATGTCCTTGCTCAGGGACAGGCCAGGCGATGGAGGGAGGGGCACCTGACTCTCCTTCGCTATGCAGCCCTGTGGGGACTGATTCCGGTGCCAGATGGGTGACACAGAACCAGCGCTTTCTTCCCACCTCACAGAGCTGCCTCCAGACATGGCGGAGGACTGTCACCATGGTGTCTCTACTGTAGCGCGTGTCTACACACCCAAGTGATCGGTCCTGGGTCTGGGCCAAGCCCATACTGGTGACCACCAGGGCCCCGCTCCGCAGCTCACCTCAGATTGGCCCTAGGGCTGCTGGCTCGCAGGTGCTCGCGGAGAGAGGAAAGGGGGCCCCAGGCCCTCCGCACAACCAACCCTGGGAAAGCCTTACAGGGAAAACCAAAGAGAAGGCCAGAAAGAAGTAGGGTCCCCAGTCCCCTGGAGCTGGGAGGGCCACTGGGCGGTGGCCCCACGGGCCAGACTGCTTGACAACAAGGTGTTCCCTCCCGGGGGCCGGCACCTGCGGGGTCATAGAACATGCCGTCCGGGTCGATGGAGGCCTCGTAGGGCGGCGGGGGGTCGTCGGGCTGGTCGATGTCTGGGTACTTGTAAGCCGTGTAGGGAGGTGGAGGGTCGTGGAAGTGGAAGGTGCCGCCTTCTCCGTCGTCAGAAAGATGCAGCGGGGTGAGGCCCGTGCCGAACCCGTCTGGGCCGTAATCAAAGCCGGGGATCCTGCGGCCGAGGTTGAAGTGGTGCACTGGGCCACCAAAGCAGGGGACAAAACAGGGCCGTGTCACTGGGAGGTGGCCACCTGGCTCCTGAGCCCCCATTCTGAGGCTAGGCCTCTGTCCCTGAGGGCCACATGCTGTGCCCAGTGGCCCACTTGTCAGCTCACAAAAGACCCCTGACATAGCCGGAACCTTCCACCCTCACCCACATGCAATCTGTCCCTCTGTCCTGACGCTGCCACCGCTGGGCCAGGCCTTGGGACTGCCCACATCCCTCCGGCTGTCAGAGGCCTGAGCTCTGCACTCCCTACGGCTTGGGGAGAATAGGAGCTTCTCGGCAAGAACGTTCCTGGCCCATGGGCGAGGAACCAGAATCCCAGCGACAAGTGGCCTCCAAACCGGGAGGCGCTGGGGGCCCTACAGCAGCCGGCGAGCTCCCCCTGCCCATCTCCACGGCTCCTGCCCCACCCTGTGCTGGACAGAGGAGCTCATGGAGACGAGGGTGAATGGCTGGGGCGCGGGTCGCTGTGGAGGGGCCTTCGGCTGGGCTTGGTGCACTCCTGAGGAACTCAGGTTGAGGGTGGGCCCTTTGCTCCAAGCTGCCTAGTGGCCACCAGTGTCACTGCTCCTCCCCGGCAGGTGGCCCACGCCCAGGGCCCACGCCACCGCAGAAGGTGATGTCCCGTCTAAATGCACCGTGCTGCCCTTCCTGCTGCCAGGCACAGAGGGGGTGGGGGTGGAAAGGGAAGCCCTGGTGCCTCCCGCTGTGGGGCGAGGGCCCACCCCTCCTGCCAGGGCAGCTCTACCTTGACGGGGCCACGGCTTAGGGCAGGGGAGAGCTAGACCTTGGCTGGGGCCGGGGCTGGTGATGTGGCCCGTGGAGGGCACTCACAGTTGGCTCCAATCAGGGACTCGATGCGCTCCCGGCGCCTCTGGCGCAGCCGGTGGACCATGAAGAGCAGCAGCGACAGGATGAGGAAGGAGGAGACGCAGCTGACCACCAGACGCATGCCGCTGGCCATGGAGTCGAACAGGCTGTTGCCATCTGTCGGGGGGAGGAAGGAACCTGCTGCTCTGAGAAGGGGGCCATGGCCCTCCTGCCCAGGCCCACCGTGGGGATGAGGAGCATTTGTTCCTGACTTCCTACACCTGACAATCTTAGGATAGATGGTGAAACAAAGCCACCCAAAATCAAGAATGCTGTGAAAACACCAAAAGCAGAAGAGTGAATCACAGGTCTCCAGGCGACAGCCCCTGTGGCCCGTGTTTTGCCCTCTGAAGAGCTCCAGGCCTCAGACCCGCCAATGCCCGAGCAAGGAAGTGGTGTCTTCTGTCCTGGGACTGGCACTTCTAGGCTGTGTGCAAGCAGCTGTGTGCCCAGGTGCGGCTGGGGAGCGACCCTCCCGTGGAAGCCACACACCCTGCTCCAGGTGCTGTGCTGTGCACAAGGTGAGGGGCAGTGGTGCCCACCCGATGGCCGGGCCTTTGGGGCCTGCCTTCTGTCTGAGGCCGGCAGCCACTCAGAGACGGTGCTCGGGTGCCCAGCAAGGAGGAGCCAGGGTAGGCCAGGCAGGCACTCCGTCGCTGAGCCGGCCGGGTGGGCGGGGGTCTCATGACGGGAGCCGCTGGCAGGGTAGAGCGTGGGTGACATCCTCCCTGCAGAGCTTAGTCCAGGGCAGCTGCTGTGGGGATGACAGGCCACAGGGAAGGAACGTGGAGTGTCAGGAAGCCAGTGAGGAGGCGCACGTGGCATCAGAGAAGGAAGTGGACTGGGCAGTGACAGACGGGGAGAAGGGACAGCACAAGGTATATGTGGGACCTGGATGTGCCACGATGGACTGAGAGGGGGACAGTGAGGCCCTGCTGGTGGCTGCGCAGGGGCTGGGAGCAGCCGCAGTGTCCAACACCCGCTGGGGACAGGCTTACAAAGGCCGGTCAACTCAGGTATCGTTTCACAGATGAGCGTCCACCTCAGCCAGGAGTGACACCGTCACCTCAACCCTCAACAAGCTGTCCCAGAGAAAACACCCCCAATCACACCCAGCCCCAGCACACATGGCGATCAGCGCTCAGACACCCCAGGACAGCCTCCGCCGCACACACACGCGGCACTGGGCCCTCCAGGCTCCCGCCCAGCCGTACCAGAAACACGACGCACTGCATAGGAGGCTGGGCAGACCTGGCGCCCCCGCCTTGCTGGGTGAGTGCAGGGAGGTGCCACGAGGCTGGGGTCCAGCTGGGCTGGAGACCAAAAACCAAGAGGTCCCAGCTGTGGCACCTTCCTCAGGTCTCCTGGGACTCCCCGTCTTTCCAACTTTTTAGTGGTCACCACTGGGAGGGCGGGTCCTACTGGCATTTAGCAGGCGGAGGCCGGGCATGTGGCTCGACATCCTACTGTGCACACGACAGCCGCCGCACACGGTATTGGGTCCAAGATGTCATCGGTGCTGAGGTGGAGACAATCGCCCCCGACCCGGCACGGCGCACACTGAGGCTGGTCAGGTGCTCCCTGTGAGCTGCGGCGGTCGGACGGAGACGGCGCACGTGGTGCCAGCGTGGAGGGACAGCGCTGTACTGGCCGAGCACCGGTGATGTAGCTGGCATTTCCACGAGCTCTTGACCTGGATGGACTGGCAACTCGCACAAAGTCACAGCACGATGGAACCAGGAAGTGGTCCCAGAAGCGTTTGCCCCCACAGACCCAGGATGGAGGCCAGGAGGCTTCAGGGGATGGGTGACCTGTCAGCTTCTAGAAGCAAGAGGACCCCACATGGGCAGGGACCCTGCTGAGCTTCAGGAAGAGCTGGGGCTGGCCACTCCCACCTCCACATCCTCCACAGGCAGGACCCCAATAAGACACTTTGCAGCCCACGTGTCAGTGGCCAGACTTCCAGAGCTCTCGCACCACTCCTGCTGGCTCGGGCCACCCCATCCCCATAGATGGCAGAGCTCACGCCCGCCCTCCTCCCATGGAGCCAGAAAGCATCTCCAAAAGCTCTGTTTGCTGCTGATGACACTTGGGCAGTAAACGTGTGAGAAGGATACATCCTCTCACCAATCAGCTGCTTTCTTAACGCCTCCTCCAGCCCCAAGGGAACACTTCATCCCTGTCAGTGGGACAAAGTCCATCACCCCGGGGTCTGGCCAGGTGTCTGTTAATTCGAGGCCAGCTCAGAGATACCAGAGGAAGTAGCCCCTTTGCAATGACTAACCCTTAATCAATTCTGAAATAAACCCAAGGACATGGTCAAGGTTCCCAGCCATTCCTCCATGACAGAGAAAAGAAGAAGCATCTGTCAGGACCAAGCCACCTGGAGTCAAGCACAAAGAAGAGAGCCTGTCCCAGGAGCCAGGGGCCCAGAGGACTCACAACATGGCTGGGCCCTCCATGGGGCTCTGGACAGTGCAGACGGGGTTGTCTTCTGTCTCCCAGCTACTGCTAGGTTCCCAGAAAGGGGACACATCCTGCTGTGGTAGACATTGCTGAAACTGAAGGTGCCCTGAAGTCCACCTGGCCTGACCCTTGACCTGATGCCTGGACCACTCCTCGTCCAGGTAGCTGCCCAGCCTGTGCATGAAGAGCTTCAGTGACAAGGAGCTCACCGTCTCACTGAGCTTGGTTACATAGCAACAGTTTCAAAATCTTTGTCAGAGATGGCAGGTGGAGCAAAAGAGGTCATGTCCTTGGGTTCGCAAGACCTTTGCCCGATTTGTGTTTTGCAGATATTCTTTTTGCTTTTTGCTTCTGTCAGCAGCTTGTCTTTTCATTTCCTTAACAGTGTCTTCTGAAGAGAAGATGTTTCCAATTTTGATGAAGTCTAATTTATCAATTTTTTATTTTAAGGATCATGCTAAAAATGTTGCCTATCCTATGGTCACAAAGATTTCTCTCCTATGTTTTCTTCTAGAAGTTTTACAGTTTAAGGTTCTACACTCAGGTCTATGACATTTAGAGTACATTTTAAATACAGTAGGAGGTGTAAGGTTCTTATTCTTTGCATACGGATGTCGAACTGTCCCAGCACCATTTGTTGAAAGACTATCCTTTTCCTAGTGAACTGCCTTTGCACCTTCGTCAAAGATCATTTGACCATATGGTATAGGACTGTTTCTGGACTATTCTGTTCTAGCGATCTACACGTCTATTCTTCCATCAACACCAAACTGTTCTGGTTAACTGCGGCTGTACAGTAAGTCATGAGTCGGGTAGCATCAATCTTCCAATTTCTTTCTTTATAAAAACTGTTTTGGCTATTCTAACTCCTTTGCCTTTCCATATAATTTTATACTCAGCTTGTCAGTGCCTACAAAAAAGTCTGCTGGAATTTTGGTTGAGATTGCACTGAATCTACAGTTTGGGAAGAATTAACCTCATAATGATACTGAACCGCCTAATCCATGAACATGGTATATCTTCCCTTTTATTTAAGCCTTTGACTTTTTTCATCAGTTTTTTAGTTTGTAGCAAACAGAAAAAATGTACACATATTTTATGAGATTTATAACTAAGTATTTCATGTTTTGTTTCTGGTGCTATTATAAATGGTACTTTCTTAAAATTTTAATTTCTAACTTACAGGTAGATTATGTAAATACAGTGGATTTTTATACATTGATCTTATATCTGGAGACCTTGCTAATCATGTTTATTAATTCTACTAACTTTCCTGTACATTCTCTGGGATATTCTGTGCAATTGTGTCATTTGCAAAGAGAGATGGCTTCCTTTCTTCCCCTCTGGTCTGGATGCCTTTTCATTTCTTCTTGCCTTCTGTCACTGGCTGTGACCTTGAGTATAACGATGAAGAGCATGGAAGAGCAGATACTCTTGCCCTGTTGGAAGGGATACTCTGAAGTTTAACACCTGAGATCCTGTTCCCAAAGTGTCAATGACAGTATCTCCATTCTTGATGTGATATGGGCACTTCCCAGGAGAAGGGCTCTGGGAGAGAGTCAGGAGTCTGTAGGAGTATGGCCACAGTGTGGGGAGAACAAGCCTGGCTAAGCTACTCTGGCTGCACAGGAGAGTGGACTGCAGCAGAGCTGGGCCTGCCCAGACACACCGAAGGCCCTGCTCTGCT